>CAOJCR011101007.1:0-10698 GCA_948330485.1 Euphorbia neoarborescens | reverse complement strand
AATGAAAATATTTTTACTGATAAAGTTAACAACAACCTTCGAATCATTTACAGCGGTAGCCATAACCTCTACCCACTTTGAAACGTAATCAACTGCAACAAGAATGTATTGGTTGCCATTCGACTTAGGGAAAGGTCCCATGAAGTCTATCCCCCAGACATTGAAGATCTCACAAACAAGTATGCCTTGTTGGAGCATCTTGTCCCTACGGCCAATATTTCTAGTTCGTTGACACGCATCACAAGATTTTACAAATTCAACTACATCCTTTTTCATAGTGGACCAGAAGAATCCATAGGATAAAATTTTATTATAAGTCCTATCTGGCCCAAAATGTCCACCAGCCTCTTTATCATGACACATCGTTAACACAAGAATGTACCTCATCATCAGGAATACATCTCCTAATCACAATATCAGCACAACATCAAAACAAATAGGGGTCATCACAAAAATAATCCCTAACATCATGTAAAAACTTACGTTTCTGCTGAAATGATAAATTAGGAGGAATGATGTTACCGACTTTAAAGTTGGCGATGTCCGCATACCACAGAAAAGAAGCGACCGCCAAAAGATGCTCTTCGGGAAAAGTCGCCCAAATAGCCACTGAATCAGTGGGTTGAGATCCTACTTCAAGCATCCGTGAAAAGTGGTCAGTAACCACATTCTCCACTCCTTTCTTGTTAGGGATCTCAATACCAAATTCCTGGTGAGGCAGAATCGACCTGATAATCCTCAGCTTTGATTCCTGCTTTGTCATCAAATACTTAAGTGCGGAATGGTCAATAAACACAATTACTTTTGATAGCACAAGATAAGAACAAAATTTATCAAAGGCAAAAACAACCGCTACCAACTCTTTCTCAGTTACACAATAATTCTTTTGAGCATCATTTAATGTTCTACTAGCGTAGTAAATTGGGTGGAAAATCTTATCCATCGCTGACCAAGGCAAGCACCAACAGCAAAATCTCTTGAATCACACATCAATTCAAAGGGCAGGGTCTAATCCAGACCGACCATGATAGGAGCTTCAATCAATTTTTTTTAACAATTCGAAACCATTCATACAATTAGAGTTGAAATCAAATAAAGCTTCTTTCAGTAGTATTTGGGTCATGGGTCTACCTATTTTTGAAAATTCCTAAATGAAATGCCTACAGAACCCTGCATACCCCAGAAAACTCCAAACATGCTTAACTGAGGCTGGTGGAGGCAATTTTGCAATCACCTCGACCTTAGCCGGATCAACCTCAATACCCTTTCCTGATATCTTGTGTCCTAACACAATACACTCCTGAACCATAAATTGGCAGTTCTCCTAGCAAAGTGCCAAATTTCTATCCTTACATCTTTGCAGTACACGATCTAGGTTATTTAAACATGCATCAAAACTCGGGCCTAAAAATGAGAAGTCATCCATGAAAACCTCCATGAAATCCTCTATCATATCATCAAAAATGGCCAACATACATCGTTGGAAGGTGGCTGGGGCATTACAAAGCCCGAATGGCATCCGCCTATATGCAAAGGTTCCATATGGACAAGTGAAAGTAGTTTTCTCTTGAACCAATGGGTCCATAGGAATCTGCATATAGCCATACAAACCATCTAGGGTACAAAATTACTTGTGCCCAGCCATCCTCACCAACATCTAGTCAGTAAACGGTAGTGGAAAGTGGTCCTTACCGGTAGCATTTTCCAGTTTCCTATAGTCAATACATACCCACCATCCTGTGACCTTTCTGGTGGGAATTAATTCCCCTTTCTCGTTTTACACTACCATTGTCCCTCCCTTTTTATGGACACACTGAACTGGACTAACCCACTTACTATCCAAAACTGGAAAAATAATACCTGCATCAAGGAGTTTGATTACCTCTTCTCTTACCACTTTCTTCATGTTCGTATTTAAGCAACACTGTGGTTACGCGTATGGTTTTACCTCTTCCTCCAGAAATATCCGATGTGTACAAAAGGTGGGGCTGATTCCCTTAATGTCGTGGATCGTCCACCCAAATGCCCCATTATGCTTCTGAAGCACCTTTAGTAGATCCGCTTCTTATTCAGTTGTAAGACACGAAGAAATAACCACAGGTAAGCTAGATGGGGGACTCAAATAAACGTACTTTAAATTACTAGGTAAAGCTTTTAATTCGAGAGTAGGGGGCTCCTCAAGAGATGATTTTGGAAGTGGCTTGATCTCCCTATCCATCTTCTTGAATTGGTGCTTTACCCAAGCACACTCTTCAGAAGGAGACGAGTCCAATAAACTCTAGACATCCTTTTCCTCAATCTCCTCTCCTTCCAGGCTCTCTAAGAAGGTTTCTAATGCATCCCTTCAAAATTCCTCAACACACATATCAATGGGACAAAAAGCATCAATAAAGCTATAATTACCAAAATTAGAAGGATACTTTACGGAATTGTAGACATTGAATTCCACCTTCTCATCTTGCAACCGAAGGATTAGCTTACCTTGCTGAACATCTATAATTGTCCTACCGGTCGAAAGAAATAACCTACCTAAGAGGATCGACACCAAACTATCCTCGTCCATATCCAGCAAGACAAAATCCACCAGAAAGATAAACTTGTCCACCTTCACGAGAACATCCTCAACGACTCCCTGCGGTCACACTATAGATCGATCCCCCACCTGGAGTGTCATGTTTGTAGGGTTTGGATTTCCCAGGACAAGCTCCCTAAAAAGAGACAAAGGCATAAGTTTAATGCTAGCACCAAGATTAGGAAGAGCATTTTGAATTTCTACGTTCCCAATTCTGCAAGGAATCATAAAACTCCCTTGGTCCTTCATCTTCATTGGTAACTTATTAGTAATAATATCAGAACACTCCTCCGTCAGGGCTACCACCTCATCTCCTCAAAACTTCCTTTTTCCTGCAAGAATTTCTTTAAGAAACTTAGCAAATGTTGGCATCTCCTAGGGTGCCTCAACTAACAGAAGATTAAATTCAAGTTTCTTGAAGATACCTAGAAATTTAGAATACTTCTGATCAAGCTTCTCCCGCTTCAACCTTTACGGGTTTGGAAGCTTAGGAACGAAAGGTTTTGCTTGAACAGTAACATTCTTATCATTACTATTAGAAGTAGAAGAGTCAGAAATAGAATTGGGGTTGCGTAACTCTCCCGATTCCTTACTTAACTGCCCGGAATTGTCTGAATTCTCACCAACTAGTTGATTCACCTCGTTACCATTTCTCAAAGTAATGGCTTGAGCTAACTCCCTCAATCGGTTCTGAGGGTTCTATTCGGTATTGCTCAGAAGGATGCCAGAAGATCGTGATTGCCTTTCTCTGGTTAGCTGGGCCACTTGATTTCCCAAGTCCGTATAGAAAGCTTTGTTATGCGCCAGCTGAGTGGTACTCTTTGTTAACTTTACTGAAATTTCCTTCAGCATGGACATTATTGACTCATCCTTCTTTGGCAGTGGAGCTGGTAACTGTAGGGGCTGCTTGTACTCTAATGCGGGGGCCTTACCTAACCCCTAGTTCCTGAGCTCAAAATAGAACTCGGAGGAAGGTCTCAACACATTATCATTGTTAGAATACAACATATTACGATGTTGGTACCTTCTTCCATAATTTGAGTCATGAGAATTTTACGAATTGAAATTGTGGTAGTTAGAATTATTATACCTTTGCTATCCGTCCACATAATTTGCATTCTCACATTCTTTGGAGTAAAACTCATTCCTCTGGTATTCCTGACTCGGATGATCACCTCTACAAGTCACACATATTACCGATTTCTATATCTCAAGTGCATTCATCTTTTCCATCATCGCATCCATCTTCTTGCTCATATCTTCTATTGTGGGATTAGGCTGTCCCGCTGAAGCCATATGCACATCTTGCCTATTTAGTGCATCTTCGATCCACATCATTCTCTTCCTAGTGACGCCTTCAATAAGTTCTTCAGCTCGCTCCATTGATAATTTAAATATATCTCCCCCTATAGAAGAATCAGCCTATGCACGGTTAGTAGCAGTCAAACCATGATAAAATATACTAACTTGGTCAAATTGCAGAATGTTATGGTGAGGGAAGTTGCACAACATGCTTTGGAATCGAGACCACGCTTCATTCATTGATTCTGTCCCAAATTATTGGAAAGCGTTGATCTTGTTCTTTAGTTGAATGGTCTTTGATGGAGGTAAGTAATAGGCCAAAAATTGGTCCACCATCTCAATCCACGAAGGGGCTGTACCAGGTCTCAATGAATCATACCACTCTATTACCCCTCCATTCATAAAGAATAGAAATAACTTCAACCTTATAGCATCCTGGGGCACTCCATTTATCTTGACTATATTGGTAACCCTTAGAAACTACCTCAAATGGGTGTTGGGGTTTTTGGAGAGACCGCCACTGAATTAGCCAATGTTCTGGACCATTTGAATCATACTGGTCTTCAACTCAAAGTTGTTGGCTGTAATGGCCGGTATGATCACTCCTTCAATTTCTCTACGTCCGTTAGGGGCCATTAGGTTTGCGATAGACCTGTCGTCTCTGACTGGTTGTCTGTTCAGTACTCTATTTTTTGGCTCCCTCATTTCCTGTTCCCGTCTTTCCCTTGTCTCTTGCTCTAGTCTTTCCCTCCTTTCATTTTCTAGCTACTCCCTCAACTCATTAACTTGTGCCTCTCTAGCGATATGCTCAGCTTCAAACTGCTCCATTGCAGCTCTCATACGCATTACCTTCACTCTCACTTCTTCAGGATCCATCTCTGACATCTGATTTCTATGCTCCTTCCTTAACCTGTGATAAGTTCGTTCAATTTCAGGGTCAATTTCTATCAAAATAGATCAATAGTAGAAGAGCGAGTATGCATAAATCAGAAGAAAGAAAACGGAAATCACGAATTAAGAAGTAAACACACCAAAAACGAAAATAAATATAAACAAACAAAACAAAACTTTACCGAATACAAAACTCAATCCACCTAATCGACCTTTGGTTTGATGTTGTAGGAAATAAATCCCCGACAATGGTACTAAAAACATAATGGTGCTCAAGTATCCACTTGAAAACCATCTCTTTTAGGGGTAGTGTACCCCATAGAGGTCAAGTAATAATTTGGTAAGATAAGGTATCAATCCACGGGATTTATACCACAATCATCGATCTACTCGGTATCCTAAAAGAATTAAACTATGCTAAACTAATTCTAACCTAAAACTAATGAAAGTGATCCAGAACCGAATAATTCCCTTGGAATGAGATGTAATGGGGCTCAAATCAATAATAAACTAAATCAAAGTACGAATGCTACGCATGCAAAAATGGTTTGAATCCTTAAACTAGGTTTATTGGCGCCTAGCCTATTTCTCCGTTTGTAAGCGGTAGGACTAGTTCTGGGGTTCAGAAACTAAGGGTCCGTAATGTCGTGTGTGTGTGCCAATTCCCTACGATTTCTAGGGTGCCAAACCTGTTTAGACCAGACTTATATGAAACTCAATAGATTAAACCTAACAAAGTATATAAACGAAAGCAATCACTGTGACAATAATCATGCATAAATCAATCGAGTTTATTATCAATAAAAGATAAAAAGAAAAAAAAATTTATCACCAATCCAAAACTGAATTGCGGTTCACAACTAGTTAACCATACAGAAAGAGAAGAAAACTGCCCTTAAAATATATCGTTAACCGGACTCCGGCGGTTAGAACTGAATCGATGGAGAAAATTCTCCCAAAACTCAACCCAAGTTGTAGAAAATAATTCATTCAATCTAAACCCTAGTTCTAGAGAGGGGAGGAGAAAATTAGACAAATTTTGGATAAAGAAAACCTATTACAAAATGTTCTATTTATAGTTCTAACTAATCCGGAAATTAAAACCCCAAATAAAACAGCTTGTGTGTAATCCGTATCCTAATCCACGAGGTCGAGGGAATTCCCACGAGGTCATGGATTGCCATTCTTCTTTTGTATTATGTGATTCCATCTCCACGTTGGCGTGTTCCCTTTCTACGATGTCGTGGGTTCCCTTCTACCATCAGATGCTCCAAGTCCACGTGGTCGTGGGAAATCCCACTTGGTCATGGGATTGTATGGCCATGTCCGATCATCTGCAATTATTTTCATGTTGGCATGCTCTACATCCAAGAGCTCATGCTATCCTTCTACCAGTTGGTGTCCCAAGTCCACCTGGTCAAAGGAAATCCCACGTGGTTGTGGGATTGTGTAATCAAATAGCCATTTTGCTACAGACCTCCACGAGCATGCGCTTCCTCCCCATATCGTCATGGATAACCTCCTGTTCTCTAGCGATCCATCTTCCCAAGTCTTAGGTTTTCCCACGAGCTCATGGTTCTATTTGCTGGCCACGAAAGTGTGGTTGCCTTCTGTTCTCTGGCTCCAATCTCCGTGAGGGCATGGAAATTCCTATGAGGTTGTAGGAATGCCTTGCCCTTATTTAATTTTCCTTTTGAATACCCTTTTCCACACAAAATTTAGAGACTCCTGACCTAAATCTTGTCCATACAAATACGAATACCCGTGAAAGTAGCTAAGAAACAAAATAAGATAAAACTAATCACGAGAAATAACAGAGAAGTAAGCTAAAATACACAGAAATGCCACAAAACATCTTAAATGGTAAAACAGAGGAAAATACACAGAACATGACAAACAAGTACGTAAATGCTGCAGATACCTCACCGAATATATCAGAATCAAAGTGAAAAGATGAGCTCAAATCCCACCTCATCAGATGGGTAATGTACTATGAACCCACCAAACCAAGAGCCCTTTAATAAAGGATCAGATAAGTTTATCCTACTAAATAATCTATGATTGTTGCTCTTAAAAAGCTTAGCTTAGGCATTCATGAGTTGCATTGTGGGACTTAGTCAAGTCAGCCTAAATATCACTAACAATATTAAAATTTGATTAATTAATCTTTTGGCTAAAAAAACCTTTATTTCTAACTCTACATTTCTTTCTCTCTCTGAAGTTTTTTCTCTAAATTCAAAGAGTTTTTTATTTGCATGAAATGGCTTCACCAAATGGTTTTCTATTACGTTCTATATTGGACAAGGATAAGATAATGGGACCAACTTCTCTAACCAGTCTAGGAACTTGAGAACATTTCTTAGGCAAGAAATGAAGAAGTATCTCTTGGACATGCCTCATCTAGTAGTATGCCGATCACATCAAGGGGTTATAGCTACTACGATGGAACTATACGACTAGTATATGCAGGATGATTGTCATGTCACTTGCCTTTTATTAGGTACCATAACCTCAAAGCGGTAAAAATAGTTCTTGGAGGAGCATGCCTACTAGATCATGGATATCTTGAAAAAGATGTACTAAGATGAGGATAGGCAAGAGAGGTACTAATAACAAAGGAATTCTACACCTATAAGATAGCTACTGGGTCATCTATGAGTACTCATGATCTCAATATGAAAGGCTATATGAACGCACTTCCCAAGTCAGCATGCAAATCCAATAAGAGCTAGCTATTAACATCATATTAGGATCACTTTTAGACTATTTTGGGTAGTTCATTATGAACTACCACATCCAGGGCATGGATAAGACTGTTTCACTATTTCATGGCATATTGTGTTCGTGTGCCCTAGTTGTAGGCATAGATTCCTTTGTATATTGTACATTCATTTTATTACTTTGTATTTATATACATTTTGTGTTATGGAATAAAGGCATCAATCTATTTGATTATATCTTGTGCAAAATAATAAATAGAGAATCCATTAATTGTAAATCATAAATGAATAGGCACCGGGTTTGTTCTAGGTGATGGGAATGAATAGAACGAAAAACTTGTCCTTCGGTTAATTATGAGGTAATGAAGGATGCAGGTAGATATGGACCCCATATGGTACTGGAGAGATCCACACAGGAAACACTACATGGTGGAGTCACCATTACTGTGTTTCTTAGGAAGGACTTGTTTTATCCTTAGACCTGAAAGCATTACATCACTACATGAAATCTCATACACTTTGACAAGCACCTAATGTATCTGTAACAGGATGCAAATATGGATATGATTAGGTGGGCCAGTAAACATTTATGTTCAGATGATGAGCTGGTAAGGGATAATACAAGTACAGCGCCGGGACGGTTTAATCTCTACTAGAGATGCTACTAGCTGTCTTAATTGGGGGCTACTGTGCATTTGCTAGAACCCATTTGATAGTCTACAGGAATTGTTCCTATTGTCAATAAAAAGTAAGTCCCATAGGATTTTGCACATCGAACTTCTGGCTTCGGATAAGTTGGTCTATAAGGATTGATTAGATTAATTAAATAAATATGGATTGAAGAAATCATTATTGATTTAATTAATAAATTAAATCTAAAATATTTCATTAGTAGATTCATGTGTGGTAATTAATTAATTGTGAATTAATTTTAATACACATGATAAATAATTTAATTAAATAAATTACATAGAATTTTAATTGAATTAATTTATTATGAATGTAATTTTAATAGTGTATATGTGTGATTGGGATTAATTAAATCTTGATTAAAATCTAATTACGTGAATTGACATATTTAATTAAATTAATTAATAGTTAAATTAATAGATCAATTTACCATTTGGTGGAAATGAAAGATTAAAATATAATGCATTGATTTAATTAATCGTTTACGAAATAATTTTGAGTCAGTGGAATTTAATTAAACCGATCAAAAGTAATTGGACCTTGGAGACCCAATGATTTGTGTTTTACAAACCTAGGCCCATTAGCATTTCTATAGTCTATGTATAAGGAAGGGATTAAGTGAAATTAGGGTGAACACATTTGAGATTTACGTTGGAACCCTAAGGAACAAGAGAGAGTTCTTCGTTCATCCATTCTGTGATGTTTCGTGAACAATTGATTCAGCATAGACCCCGCTAGCATGAATCCGTAGTCGAGAGGAATTTGTGCATTACTCTTTGCTTGGATCACCAGGATTCGGTGGCATCTAAGAAGAGATGAATATAAGCTTCAGATCCTTCCTTTTAGTTTCTTGCGCAAACCCTAATTCTTCCAATAGGATAGATAGATAATGAAATCCTTCAGATTTGCCGAATCAGTTCTAATGGGAATTAAATCTGGAAATTTTACAAGCCTGTTGCCATGCCTGTTGAGTTTTCAGGCCTGAAATCAATACCCTATAGACAAGTCTAAGAAGTTACTCCCAGAAAGTTTATCCTTTTCCAAAATAGATCAGAGAGTAAACATATTGTCTGTAGCCATTCCAAGATCTTTTAAAACAACTATAGAGAAATAAACTAAATAGAAATTAAATAAAGGGCTTCAAAGAAAAAACATTAATTAATCTAATTCTAATATTGGTTGGCTAACTTGACCAAGACCCTGAACAAATCTATGATTACCCAAGCTGAGCTTGTTATGCAAAACCATTATAGTTTGTTAGGTAGGGTTAAACACCCGATCCAGACACTACAGACTCTTGGTTTGAGAGGTTCATGGAATTTACGTTTCTGTGCTCGGGCTATGATCACTAGCAACCTGCAGGCTCAGAGACCACAATTCCTCTATTGCTGTTTCAAAACAATGAATATGTTTGTCTTGACTAGGTATAATATGGTTGGCTATAGCTCTCTCCACATAATAATTCTCATTTAAGATAATACACATTATTTGATATCCAATCAGCTTACGTTAAACATGATCAACTAATGTAGTTGGCGGAAGCTCTCTTTACTTGAGCCACTAGAATGAGGTCTAGGTTGTGAATTTGGAAAGCACTTTTGAGCGACCCCAGATTTAAATTTTGGATTCATTTTAATAAAAACATCAACGGCTTAGCATACATAATCACTGATTTTGAAAAATGCTTGGAATACTATTCAAACAATACAAACATGCACAACATACATCATGAAAGTGCAAGGTGATCTATAGGACTAAAATTACAAATTAATAGCAAACTATTATAATTCTTCATTGTCTTTTGCTTGGACTTTATCTAGGCATACCATCTTCTTTCTCTCCTTGGGCTTCCTCTATGGGCTCTGATAAGTTCAGTTTAGACCTCATAGTCTTAACTATATTTCATAACATTTGGTGATGTTCATGTTGGTTTTCTGTTGTTTTGTTTCGTGTTTTATGTGTGTTTCTTACGTTTGGTTGTTTTGGTTAGTTTTGTAGTTTTTACTAGTTTTACTGAATGTTGTATACAACATGGCATGTGGTTGGGGCTCCTGTGTTCGTTTATATTTTAGACTCTTTGATTTTGGTGCTATTATGTGTTTTGGTTGTCTATGAGAGACAGGTTCAGGAGTCAGAGAGTTAAAGTAGGATACGGGAGCCTGAAGAATAGAAAAATTGCTGAAATAAGGCCTGTCATATCGTGTCAACCCTCTGCCACGTCTTGGCAGTGTTAATTAGAGAAGAGGAAGAAGAAAGCATGGAACTGATGGTGAATATCCTGCCATGTTGTGGCACATAAGCATCACATCATGGAAAGCCAAAATCAAAAGAAGACAGAAAGTGCATCGTAGTTTGAAGAATTAAGCCTATCATGTCGTGGTGGTCTTAGTGTCACTACGTGGCAGGGTCGAAATGTGCTGAAATTTTAGGGGTTTGTGTTATTTCATTTGCTTTGTATTTAAAACATATATATAGCTGGAGAAAACTTGTTTTAGGGTATCTTTTGTCTCCCAAATTATTCAG
>CAOJCR011099016.1:0-14228 GCA_948330485.1 Euphorbia neoarborescens | reverse complement strand
ACATGAACATTCTTTTCTTCTTGATTAGTAACAGTTGTCATTTTGTCAGGTAATTCTTTCGGATGCCAATGTTCCTGGTGAAGGGGAGCACAAGATAATGTCTTTTATAAGGCAGCTGCGGGCACTTCCTCATTACAGTCCAAATACGCGTCACTGCCTCTATGGCCTCGTATGTAAAACATCTGTACAGTTTTGTATTGATCTAATTAATCAACAGCAAGAGCATAATTTAACTTCCATTCTTGTTCTGTCTGCAGGATTCGGATTTGATCATGTTTGCTTTGGCTACGCATGAGATACACTTGTCCATACTTAGAGAGGTAAATAAGTATCTTACAATTTTATCTGTTTCTTTTTCAGAACTTAATCCTTAGTTTCATCAATCCCTTTTAAGAGCTAAAGATTTGTTTCTGCAAGTTAAGCACTCATAACATTTTGCATTTCACAGGAAGTGGTTTGCGTATCAGAGCCTCCGTCAAAATGTAAGCCAGGTTCACAAACTAACCTTCACAGATTTGGATCAAGCTCAATTACAACAGAAAGAGAAACGCTTAAAGATAATGGAACAGTTATTAGGAACTATTCTCAGGTTTGATACAGTGTTTATATATCTTTTACTGCTTGATTTCTTTGATTTTTCCCTTCATTGAATGACTTTTTTTTTTATAAAAATTTTGGAGTTTCTTCATGTGTGGATATTGAGGGAGTATCTAGAGATTGACTTGCAAATCTGTGATCCACCTGAAAATTTCACTGTCGATTTTGAACGGATAATTGACGACTTCATTTTTATGTGCTTTTTGGTTGGAAATGATTTTCTACCATCCATGCCGACTTTGAAACTTCGCGAGGTACTACTGCTAAGCCATCCAGTCTTACAAATGGCTAAAAAGCATTTGTTATCTTTTGTCTCTTAATCTCTAATATGGTCTGATATGTTCAGAATGCAATTGAGCTGTTGATGTATGTTTACAAGACCGAGTTCAAGAATCTTGGAGGCTACCTGGTTGATATGCAGAGGGTAATGTCTGAACAATTGTATGCTATAATGTCTTCCAATTCATGCATATGAGTGATGTTTTGTGCAAAAACAGGTGAATTGTCAGAATAATGGTTATGTCAAACTAGAACGTGTGGAAAGTTTTCTTCTTTTGATTGGTACTTATGAAGAGATGATCTTCAAAAGAAGATCACAAATATTTCAGTGGGCACTTGGACATTTATCCGCAAAGACCGATGTTGTAAGGGCCAAAGTATTTTGAACATTGTCCGACCTCTAAATTCTATTCAATGCCACAACAATGGAACTAATATTTACAAGGTTCTTCAGCTTGAAGAAGCAAGTGAATTTGATGGGAATATGGAACTCGACACATCCAAAAGCTCTACATCTCTTGACGAAAACACTCATACTTCTCACGACATGGTAGCCATCTCAAAGAGACTGAGTTTATTTTTCTTGTATTAGATTTCATATTTGATTGGTGTTTATCATTTTCTACTGGTGAAGATTTTACAAAATACCAAGGAGTTGAAAGAAGAGTTAAAGGCACGTCTTCAGAAGAAATCCAATCTTGTCAGAAATGGAGGTTCTGTGACTGACACAGTATGAGCCCTCTTTAAATGTCTAGTTTTTACAGTGTTCTCATAGAAATCAGAGGGTTGGATGACATGTTTTTTCTCTGAGCTCTCCAACAGGTAAAACTGGGAACTACAGGTTGGAGAGATAGATATTACAAGGAAAAGTTTTCTGCCCAAAATTCCAGTGACATTGACAGCAGCATAGAAGAGATTGTATGACTCAAATTGAATTATAAATCTTATACTCTTACTGGAATAATCTTTCCACTTAATTATGATCTTTGAAGTTATATATGAACTCAACTGAATTCTTGGTTGATTTTGAAGGTACAAAAGTATACAGAAGGTTTGCTGTGGTTGCTTCTATATTATTTTTCAGAGGTCCCTTCATGGACTTGGTATGAATTTGGTAATACAGTTCAAGAATGCAATGCCATTGTGCAACAAACAAATATTTTGACAGATGATGTCATCTCAGGTTTTATCCGTACTATCATGCGCCATTTGCTTCAGATATGAAAGGTTTAGGCCAGATCAAAGTTAAGTTTCATAAGGGTTCCCCCCTTAAACCCTTTGATCAACTGATGGTTGTATTACCCCCGAGCAGGTAGCTTGACATTATGTATTGATTCTTTTACATGAGTAATTGTACGTTGGTTGTTCGGAATGATGAAACGAGCATATATATTTTTCTCCAGCTCACAGCTACTTCCCAAAGCATATCAAAGGCTCATGACTGACAAGGATTCAAACATTATTAACTTTTATCCTACTGGTAAATCGAACACGACTCTTCTGCCTATTTTATCTTTCGGTTTACCGGGAGTTAGTTAAGTTGTTTAATTGTTTCTATTTATATGGACAGAGTTAGAGATTGATACAGATGGAAAGCTGTATAAGTGGCAGGTTTGCATATGCATTTACTTAACATGTTAAATTACTCGGTGTACTATAACTAATTCGTCGGTTTGACTTGTGAAAGGGAATATGTAAGCTTCCCTTTATAGATGAGGAACTTCTTTTGGATGAGACCAGAAAACTGGAGAATGAACTTGAGGTACATAACTT
This sequence comes from Euphorbia neoarborescens, assembly GCA_948330485.1. NCBI lineage: Eukaryota > Viridiplantae > Streptophyta > Magnoliopsida > Malpighiales > Euphorbiaceae > Euphorbia > Euphorbia neoarborescens. The sequence goes on along the minus strand of CAOJCR011099016.1, from coordinate 11,579 downwards.
TGTGCATGTTGAGCTAATGAATTTAATTAACTTGTTTCCCCTATCCTTAAGGTATAATAGTAACAATACTCTGCTTTTATTAATGATTCTGCAGAAGCATGAAGCTCAGCGAAATATGGAGAATGTTGATAAGATTTTCATGAGAAGAGCAAACATGCCTGAATTGCAATTATTGCCACTTGTTGCAAACTTGGCATCAGGGACGCCAAAAGACATGGTGAACCTGGGAAGTGGCTTAAGGTTGGTTTTCTGCAATATCTACATTAGATTTCAACTCCACCTGATATACTCCGATTTTAATACGTTCGTTTACGTTGTGCAGTAGTGAAATCAGTGGATTGATGGGACTGTTTGCAAAGGATATTCAGGATGCTGATTTGACGTTCGAAAACCTATCGAAATACATTATGGAAAGAGATGTCATGTAATGAACCAGCATGTTATGAATGTTTTTCCATTTTTTTTTTCCAGAGTGACATCGTCTAACTGTGTTGTATTATCAGAATTCTTCTTTTTGAATTCCAGAAGGGAAGTCATCATTTTCCTCGCCCTCTAGAAGGTGTCGAATTCCCCGAAAAGGTATATGGTTCAATTATTACTTTTCAGTTTGACTGAAGTTTTGCAAAGTCTCAGAATTTTTGTGATATGCAGTCCGTATCAGAAGATGACATTCGGAAGACTCGGCTTTGGCATGAGTACAATATCCGCAGACTCACACCCAGGTTTGCTTTCATCTTTAAGTAGCTGGTTATGCGTTTGATACTTTGACTGACAAAAATGTTGGAAACAACACAGATTTCAGGATGAGAAAAGCCACAGGAAGGTGCATTACATGAAGCCTTCGGCTTCAAATGTATCTTCTGAAGAAGGATATAGGAGTTTCTTCACAAAATCTTGTTTAAATTTGAACTCACACAAGGGGGCTGGCATTGGCTGGGCCGGTCGCGGCGGTGGAACTGGGGTAACCAGTACTAATGTACCCAGTTCATCGATAGGGGTGCCAAGTCGGAATCAAATCTCCAACAGGGCTAAAGGCGTAGAGAACGGTTCAGCAGACGATAGTTTCTGGCCGAGCAGAGATGCCATCACAAGAAATACTAACAATTACTGGAGCAAGAGCAAGGACACTGTGCCTGGCAAGGGACGAGGACGAGGGCAATAGAGATCCATGTCTTATATCATGTAAATTTTATGGGTTTATTTTCAAGTTTAAGCTACAATTTGCTCTAAATTTGACCATCTACTCCATCTCAAGCAGACACAATGAATTATTGAGCAATGCAAGCTACTTTTGGTTGATTAATGGACAAAATGAACTTGTTGTTTCAAAGCTTTTGACTTGCAAGAGATTTAATTGCAATGGTTATTAAAACTGAATCACTACAACAAGATTTTATTGCACATTCAAAATCTAATCACTTGCAGGTCTCCTTCTTAAACCCCAATCTCTTATTCCTCAAATCATACTCCACATGAAAATTCTGCAACTGAAAATTACCCAGTACAATCCCTGGCCCGCCTTTTTCTTCCTGCGCCTGTAGACCGTCGGTCACCACAGTGAAGCATGCAACATGTCCTCCAACAAATGCAAAGTAATTCTCTGTTGGCAGTTCAACGTCGGCGCCTCCCTTAAAATGAAGGGTCAGTGTCGGAAACACCAGACGTTTCGCACCAGAAACGTTGTAACATGGTTTAAGCCCAGTTGACTTTTCAACTTCAACAGCCCTTTTGTAGTTCTTCACCTGTGAAATGAACTCGCTGCTTAATTTCTCAAACGCATCTCCCGCCCTAAAAGTGAAGGTTGTCCCTGAGTCGATAACGGTTCCGCCATTCCCGTCCTCCGCCGGCGACAGATACTGGTATGGAATCTTCACGCTGCGGCCTCCAACGCTTATTCGCCGGAGACCAATGTAGTAGTAAACTGAAAATGAAGGCCTATCCTTGACCGTCGGATTCTCCACCATTGGAGTGTACATGAACTCGCCAGTTTTCTTATTTGTGTCATATCCGGAATCAAGATAAAGAAAGCTGCTTTTTGTTGTATCATCGAATTTGTGTGAAATTAAGCAATAAGAAAACTTATTGACACCGAGTTGGTTGGGTAAAGAAGCAGCCCCCCGGCCAAAACCTGCAATTCCAGCGGGTTGGCGGGAAGAGAAAACAGAACACCCAACCAGAAAGTTGGGGACTTTTTGGCCATTGAGATGCAGAGTCTCCGAGAGAGCAATGCCGCCGGTTGAGCCGGAACCATACATGATAAAATAAGGCGGGCAGACCTGGGAACAGTTTTTAGAATAGGGGCTGCCATTACATTCTGGACACTGAACACGAGCATAATGAACCCAAGAGCATTTAGGGTTTTTACATCCAATTATCTTTGCAGATAAGGAATGTTTAGGGATAAAAGGTGTGATCTTTCCAGCATTGGAATGGAAAGTGCAGTTCTTGCAAAGGTAACGGTCGGTACAAGGAAACCAAACAAAGTCACTGCCGGTATCCAAGACAAAAGATTGAGTTTGAGGTGGAGTTCCAAAGCTGAGAGAGATTGAGTAGCCGCCATAGCTGTGAGAAAAGACTGGAGTAGTAGTACTACGTAGGGGGTGAGGATGTTTGAGATGGTGGGCTCTGGCTAGGGAGGATGAGACCAGTTGGTTAACATATTGAAATGGATCTGCAGAAGGGTTTTGGTTTGGGTAGGACGGTGAAAGTGCAATGGTAATGGAAGAGGCAGAGGAAGATGCAGTTGAGAGAACAATAAAACAGAGTAAAGATAAAGAAACAGATGCCATGGTGCTTGGTTGGTGGTTCTACTTTCCTTCCTGGCTACAGTAGTGAGTTTTTAAGAAGAGAGCAGTAATTAAATCCTTGATTGAGTTAACAGACGATGACAAAATGATGATCTAAGGACAATTTGAAGGAGATTTGGTCATAAATCGTGGGACTATTAATGCTACTTAGTTGATAAGTAAACGGCTGTCATTGTGCATGGCTTTGTGCTCTCTAAAGTCGACAGCTATTTCATTAAACTAACCTCAAACCTTTTTTACTGTCTACTATTTAGTTAAAAAAAAAAAAAATTCGTCCTAACCAAATTGCTTTTTTTAGCTTTGCACATGAAGTATGGTGCCTTTTCTAGTTGAAATGTCACAACTCTTTTTGTCGGATTTGCAAGTTTGAGGCAGGCAGCACGTGGCCCATCCATACCAAATAAATGGCTGCTGTTTTATATTGATGTAATGCCTATGTCAGAGGAAGAAAGCAGACAACAGTGTACTTGGGTAGCTGCTCCCACTAGATTTAACATCTTGTGCAGCTGCCTTTACCATGGTACACTACCAGTGCAAATTCCTTCCCCACTCCCATAATGGCTGTAGTTTGTAACTGTTCACTTATTACAGCTACAGAGATGAGCCTCAAACACCACAAAAACCACCAAATTACATTAGGATTTGGTAACAAACGGAGCATTTCAATTGAGCACATTGCACATTACATGACCTATCAAATGACTCACTCATGAAATATAGAAAGAGGTGGAATTAAATGTCCTCTGCAAGAGTATCGGCAAACACCAGAAGTTTTCTTTCATGAAATTCTTTAACACTTCAATTAGAGTTCATTAAGAGCAAAAAGATCAACCAGAGGCAATAAGTTCCAAGACACTCGAGATGTCAATTAAGTATCCAATTCAGAATCAGATTTAACCCATTTAAGAACAAGAAATAAAAAAACATACCAGAAAAAGTAAGAAAAAGGAAAGTTCCTTCCGAATTTTCAATCCTTGCATACAGAGTTATATATAATTTATAACTGCATCTTTGCCTTCTTTCGAGCCAGAAATCGTTCCTTGGCAGCAGCTAGTGCATTGTCATTTCTTTTATGGTGATCAATCTGTTCTGTTGAAGCCATTGCTTGTGTTGAAGTCCCAAGGACTTGTACATCCGAAATTGGATTCTGATCCAAGGATTCAGAATTTCTTTTTGGAGGAGGATGAAGGGAAGGGGATGCTTCATCCGGATTTGCTTCTTTCCCCTTGGATGACACTGGGATTGACTTTGACTCTTGCGAAGAATGATCCCTGTCTGAAGCACTGACCAAAGCTCCAGTATCCAACTTTTCTAGCTTCCTGAGTTCCGCCTGATTTTCTTGCTTCCTTGCCTCCGCATCTTTGGCGCCAAATGCAACATTTTTTCCAAGATTGAAGTAAAAGTCACTCAAATCACTTTTCTTTGTGACCTTCAATGAAAGAAAACAAAGACAAACGTCACGCGATAATCCTGAACTTATACAACATTTTTTTTTAGTTGAGAAACATTAACATAAACCTTGCAACGCAGGTTTCAAATAAAATGAGATGCAGATATCTCTCACTATGTACAGTGTAGCATGATAAAACACTTGGTATATATTAAACAAATCACTTGGAATTAAAGTGAAAAGATAACGAATGATATCCTAGCCAACTAAATACATTGATTGAACCATTAGGCAACTAGTTCAACTGATTGAGGACTTTCATTGCAGCATACTAGGTATTGGATTCAAACAATAACACACTATTCCCTTCTAAAACATCCAACACCAAAATAATGCACATTAAGATCATCCAACAGGCAAAGAGTTAACGAAGAGTCTAAGAGATAAAATCACACCTTATAAAGAACTATGATAAGATACAAAGATGTAATGAGGAGAAAACATCCAAAGAAGATACACACATACATCATCTTTCTCCTCTTTAAGTTGGCGAATACGCTCTTCCTCCATCCACTTCGCCTGCTCCGCAAGTTTCTTCTTGTAGGCACTTGTAACAAATTTATCCTTGTCTGCATAGAGGTGGTCATCCTTGGTTCTTTCTTTTGCAAGTTTTTTCTCATATATGATCTCATGTTCTCGTTGCCGTAATTCTGCTTTCTTTATCAAAGCTTGAATATATCTAGGCTGCAACAAGAGAATGACATTTGTCATTGCACAAATATATACAAGAACCAATCAAACTTCTGCCAAATAAATAAGTTACAAAACATTAAAGCAGTCAAATGTGCCATAAGCATAGAAAATAAAAATTACAACTTCTATGAAGAAACCCAGGAAATGAAAAAGAATATTGCAACATGAAATCTTCACAAAATTTGGTTTTGGAAAAGATTAGATTTCAGTTGCCAAGTTAATACTCAATGACTTCATGAAGTATTGGGATCCTAAGATATTCATAACATTCGATCATGAATACTTAATCCTGTCATTCTTTCCTTAACTAAATATGACCAGCAATGTTGCGCGGTACAGAAATTTCATATTATTTCAGGAGATAAGAATTAGTTGCTAATTGCAATGAGCATAGCGCTTCAAATTCTAATCTGACGAAGGAAAACAATGGATCAATCACTTCAAGGAAGAGACATTTCATTAATGTGGTAAGCATTGAGATGAGAACAGCAACAAATACCTTTCTTTCTTCTCGATCCTGCTGTCGTGGTTGAGCAATTTTCTGCTTCATCTGATCATAAACGCCATCATAGTCAAATACTGACGGGTCCTCTTCCAAAGCCTTCTTCTGCTGGTCCTCAATCTTGAAAGATAACAGAAACAAACAAGAAAATAAGAAATGAATTAACATCGATTTTGATCAAAATATACAAAAAAATAACTTACATCCTTGAGAGACTTATTTTTGGCAGCCTGTCGAGAAATCTCTTTTTCAACATCGTCGTCGTCGTCGTCGCGAAACCCAAGAGGTGCTTGAAGTGGAGGCCTGGGTGGCTTTTTCGACTGCTGGGGTGGTACCCTCAGCTGCAAACCATACTTCTGCATTTTACTGCACAAATACCATGTCCCATTTAATTCAATTGAATTCGATTATAACATGGAATTTCAGAGTGGAACATACCTCTGAGTTCAATTGCCTAAGCAAGATGACCATAAGAGGAGAACGATAACGCTCCGGAGTCGAAGACGCAGGAAGTTCAACCTCTCAATCGGCTGTTCAGGCTCCAACGGCTGATAATGACGGCATTGATCTACATAGTGGCTCCTAGCCCATGGGCCACAGCATACTGGACCCAAGTTCCAAACCTTAAGTTCATTCCGGGTTGGGCCAGTGTTTCAAGTTTACCCATATAATTGTCTTCAACTGCACCATTTGCAGAGCTCATTCTCACACGGACAGTCATTCATCCTCTCCAGTTTCCAAATTGTCTTTTTCCAAGTATCTGGAAAGGTGCGTTTATATATGGATATTTAAATTTTTAGCTTCTATTTTGCGGATTTATTGATTATTTTCTCTAATTTAACAACTTTCTCTACTATTTTAGCTTCTGGAAACTTTCTGCTTTGATTTTGGCCTGCAATATTTGACTATTATTTGCTTTGTGTATATGGAATTCATCGTTTCTGAACAGCTTTGTTTGTTCAGTGGGAAAAACTAAACTTTTTAAATTTTTCCGCAGAAACTTTTCGTATTTGATGTTTCAATTTTTCTGCTGGTTTGGAAGCCATTCCTGGCTTCATACCCGAATTTTGCTATGTTCATTTCAAATCTTGGTGCTTTTGATCTGGCATGTAGTCATCTTATCACTCTGCTATGAAATACAGCGTTAATTTTCCTCAATCAACCTGGTTTCATGCATAGTTAGTGTCAATTTCTGTTAATTATTGCCATAAGCATATCAGTTGTTGTTGTTTTATTAAGTAGCTTCTGATCAATTCCAGATTTTTCCTGTACAGTTCTATTGAAGACATATGATTTGCCTAATTCCTGGTTCCCTTCAATATGTTTTCTTTCTCGCTCTACGTTTCATTTTCTCCCTAATTCATTTGAGTTTTCCTTTATTTTGTGCTTCTTGTCCTGTAAGGATTTGGAAGCTCATATAGATTTTTCGGTGTCATGGGACTCTGAGACATCAGAAATCGATAAAACTCTATGCATGTTTGGATCCTCCCTCCATCACACCGGGATGCTGTAGGATTTTCTTTTTTTTTGTTTGAGCTTATAGGTTGTAAAGCAGCTATGGCTCCTACCTTAATGTCCATTGGGATTTTAAATATTGATCTTGTTGTGATGTATGAATTCTTACATTTACTCTACTACCCTAAAGATTTCAGTTCCGCTTTTTGATTGGATTGAAGAATTGTTTTGTGGATTGAGCTTCAATCCCCTCGAGAGTCTGACACTGTGTGACAAGTTTAGATTGGCATAAACTTTGTGTTTTGTTCACTTCCTACATTTACATATGTGTTAGAGACTTTGTGTGGTCAGGAAATAGGCAACCATGGGATAAATAAGATTACACCGACTTCCATGTGTCTGTATTTGTTATTTAGCTAATATTGAGCATTTTGCTGAAGTGATTTCCTTACCATGGGAAATAAGCCTGTGGCTGAAAAGAAACAGCAGAAAAGGGAGGAACTTCTGTTGAAAGTCATGCCTCCAGTAGACCAAGCTTATATGCGATGGCTCAGTCGTGATCTTGAGATGATTCATGGGTACACGGTTAGAAATTGCTCTGCAGTGAAGCCACCAGATCATTATATTGAATACATGAAGTTAAACGGATGGTTAGATGTAAACATGGATGATCCTGATCTAGCCCACTTGTTTAAAGGTAAATAATGTTTTCGAAAAGAAGATATCGACATGCTCTTTTCCTCAAATTTGTCTTGCTTCTAGATCATGAACTCGAGTTTATCTACCTGTGCAAAGAAGAGACTTTGTATGTAAATTTCTAGTGTCAAGTGTTGAAATCCAGCATCAACTTTTATGCGGTGATGGAAAGTGCTTGACCTTGAATTCTGTTAAATGCTTAATCGAATGGTAGTGTTCAGCATTTACAAGCTTTCTTTTAAGATTGTGTATAGATGTAACCAGTCAAATAGTAGTATATGTTGAAGAAATGGTGATGATGAACATGAATTATAATCACCTAACAAAGGAAAAAATATATATAAAGGACTGAACTTTATAAAATTAATATGGAGATGACTTGATGAAAATGCATTAAATCTTTGTAAGTTTGCTTTATGTCACAATCTAATCTAATGACTGGATGCTCGAGAGACGTTTGAACTTTAAGTGATAGGGTTGATGTGCCTGCCATTGGAGGCATTATTGATATGCAGTATGTTCTCAAACTGTAGACTCTCGGTGATAAGGCCCGTATTAAAAGGGCCTAAAGCATTATTTTCATACTGTAACAGGGTCAAAGAATGAAGTGTAAGTAGATGTTTCGTGTAAATTAAATCGGTTTTCCTAAGCTGGACATTTGTAAATATGAAATGTTGTTTGTTTTGAGCTAAGGGAATAATGCAGAGGCAAAAGCCACAGGAACCAAAGCTTAAAGCTAAGAGGCAAGTGGAGTAAAAAGCACAGGGAAGATGGTGGAGTTAGGGGAAGGGATATTAATTTGAGGCTTTTTGAAGGGTCAAATGACTTGTAATAATGTAAATGCATAATAATATTTATCAAAATGCATCAAAGAAGGCATGTTACAGATGGTTATTTAGATGTCTTTTGGTGGGTTGAAACCTGGTTTACAATAAAATAAAACCAAAAAAAAAATGGTGGCATGAAAAGGTTAAGAAAGTGGAGAAAGGAGTACGAATCATCATTTTCTGATAAATGTTAAGAAAATTCACTACAATAATGCACTGAATTTAACGTTTTGGAGTTTTTAAAACACACATGAGCATTTCTAATAGTTATATACATCTAAATATTCAACAGACTCGTTACTTCATCGACGTATCTTTTATTCAATAACTTCCACTCTATTAATCAACATATATTCAATATCATAGATTTTATCAGTTAAAAGAAAAAAAAAATAGATAGAAAATGGACACATTTCTATGCACATGATATGTACGACGTGTCTAAAAAGCTAAATTTTTATCAGAGATTAAATATTGGTGCGGATCAACTATTTAATTTCATTAAACATTTATTAAAATAGAAGGGTTTAATATCAATAACAAACCAACATGCACAGGATAGTAAGCTACCTTTAAGCTAATGAAAAAATGTAAAAATCTATTTTCTAGCTCTAAGAAACTTTGTTGAATAAGAAATATTACTTTAATCACAATACCTTAATTATGGATCAAATATATATTTTATAAATTATTCCTGTACCTCTATCATCCTTCCAAATTCTATAATTATTCATTAATATAACTCAACGTAAATGTGAATATTATTGAAAAATATATCCAAATGCAATATTTTTTTTTTAAGAAATACACCCAAGAAATGCTATAAGTAAAATAAAGTATAGAAAATAAAATATGAGGTTTCACATACTTTACAATTGAATGACTTTGTTGCAAAAAAAATATATATATATTATATTTCAATTTTTTCAGAAAAAGAGAACAACTAAAATTAAATTACGACTTTTTATTTATTTTGAATTGACATTTTTTAGGTTGGCAATTAACTTTATAAAAAAATTTAAAGTTTTAAAAGTGCAAGTAGTATGTTTTTAATTAATTAACGATAAAAATTTTTATAAAAATTTAAAAAATATATTATTCAAGTTTAAATATAATTTTTTTAAATAATATAAAAATTATTAAAATATTAAATAGAAAATAATAGTAGATGCTAGAAAATTAAAAAATTTTACAATTATGTATTGATAATAAAACTAGGTTGGATTAATTTAAGAGAAACATTAAAATTGGATTAATTAGGAAGTAAATTAATTAGTGGGAGGGTTGGGATTAATTAAATTGAACTGTTAGAAGCGCAGCGCTTCCCTCCACATCTCACATCCGAACCAAATTCCCTCCTTCCCTTCCTTCTTCCCTCTTTTTCTGCTCTCTGCTTTTTTTCACAGATCTTTTCTTCTTCTTTAATTCCACGATTTCAGTCTCCGATCTCTGTTACTTCTTCTTCACTCTCTACATCCCCCTCTCTCCACCCTCCATAAACCCTCACGATTCAATTTTCCATCTTTCTTCTTCTTTACTTCTTTTTCTCATGTCGAATTCTCAGCCGCCTATCCCTCCTCCACATCCCAACCCGCAACACTCCTCTTTGCATGATTCCTTTAACCGTCATCTTCCTTTCTCCTCCATGAAGCCGCCGTTCTTCGCTCCTGGTGACTATCATCGCTTCTCTACTGACCCTGGCCGACCCCCCGAACATGAAGTCGAGGCCATCATAGTTAAATCTCCCGTTAGTATTCATTTTTCTGTTTTGATTTGTGTTTTAGTTTTCCTCTTTAGTTTTCGAAGATCTGCTTTGTGAGTTTTGGTTGATTTTTGCCAATTTGTCGCTTTAATTAAGCACTGAATTCTTTCCTTTTGTATTAAATTTCGGTGAAATTTTACATTTTTTCCATTTTCTTGACTGCGTTTGTAGAGAAGTCCGGATTTAGTTGGTGGGCTTTATGAATTGTGTCATGCTTTTCTCTTCTTAAGTGTCTTTAAGCTGAATTATGACTTTTACTTTATTGTGAGAACTCATTTTTCAGATTATTGTCCTTCTCATTGAATCCATTACTCAAATTTAACTGCTTTTAAATTGCATCATTTGCTAAGCAGTGGTATTCAATGTGAATGTTAATTTCGCAATTTGTTTGAATCTATTGAAACCAAAATACTTACAACAATTACTGGGAAGCAGTGTACCTGATGCTTTCAACCTTTTCAAAACAAACAATATTTTGATATCACTTCAATGAACTTAGTTTATTTGAATTTTGCAAAGCCAAATTTCAATGAACTTAGTTTATTTGAATTTTGCAAAGCCAAATTTCAAACTTTTCTCTGAAATGAGATAAGTCTTAAAACCTTGCATGCTTTGTGCAATTTTCGAGTACTTGTATCATGACCATTAGTTATGTCGATGCACAAATGTAATGCTTTCTCAAGTGTCTCCATAATATGTTTTAAGGGTTAAGGATGTGTGTCATAATTTAAGAGGATTTCCTTTCTACATAGCCTTTATTATTACGTAGCTTTATCACTGGTTTGGCAACTTATCGACTCCTCAATTTTCATGTTCTATTTCTTGGAAATTGCTTGTGTGCTCATTGTCTCATGGTACGCTATCATTATCTCCATAATGCACTGAACTTCCTTTTTGTTCTTGTACTAGACTTGGTTTGTTATGTCCTATGTTCAACACATTATTATTGATGGCTTGGCTTTTTTTATTAATATAAGCAAATCTTGCTTCTGTTGCTGATTGAATTTTTGTGCGGTACTTCATTCGTGGGCTCAAATGTTCATCAGGTTTTGTCTTGGAATTTTTATTGTAAATCAGTAAAACATTAAACATGATTGCTTTTGTTTAGATGATGTTTTATCAAATGAGTTTCTAGAAAAATGCTTGGATATGTGAATCGTGAATGTCTGTCTATACTATTTATAGAAGTTTGAGATAAATCGGGATTCTTGCCTAATTTTTTGCATACATAAGTCTTCCCTTCTTATATTACTTGTATATTTTTTCAGATCTGTTATACATTTAGATATTCCTTTTTTTACCATTTGCACATAAGTCGAGGGTATGCCATTCAGCATTCTCTCATTTTCTGCTTCCCTACTCAAGTTTTTGGGTGGCCGACAGGGTA
>CAOJCR011098615.1:0-13128 GCA_948330485.1 Euphorbia neoarborescens | reverse complement strand
GATACAACTGAACATGGATCCCAAACATCAGAATGTACCAACTCAAAAGGAAATTTAGCTCTTTTATTGACTCGAGGAACTGAAGGTATACGATGATGTTTCGCATACTGATAGGACTCACAATCTAAAGTTTCTAAATTATTAAATTGAGGACATAACTTCTTCAAAAGGGATAGAGAAGGATGCCCTAACTGACAATGTTCGGTAAAAGAAGCAGAAACACTGGAACATGCAACTAGCTTGGTTATACTGGTATCTAACACGTAGAGGCCTCCCAATTCTCGTCCTCTACCAATAATCTGCTTCATCAGGAGATCCTGAAACAAACAATGATCGGGAAAAAATGAGATAGAGCAATTTAAGGAGTGGATTAGTTTGCTTACAGATATTAAATTAAAAGCAAAACCATGAATATTGAGGACAGATGATAATGGTAATGATGGGATGGAAGTAATAGTGCCAGACCCGATGACAGAAGTAGTTGTACCATCAGTTAGGGTAACATGTGATGAAAAAGTTTTCGTATGGGAAGAGAAAAGATTAGTGTTACCTGTCATATGGTCTGTGGCACCAGAGTCAATGACCCAATTTGATGCAAGTAGACATTTGTTTGCATTACCTGACTCAGCGACAACAATGATAGAACAAGATGAATACTTGGATGCTAACAGTTCCTGAAATTGAGCATACTCTGCAGCGGAAAGAGTAAATGTTGACTCGGACAACTGGGGAGATCAGAAGTAGCAACATGAGCAAAATGAGACTTTTGATTCTTCTTCTGCAATTTCCTGTATGCTCGTTTGGTGTGTCCAGGTTCATGGCAGTAGTGAAAGATAATTTATTCATCAGAGGCTTTATTATCCTGCTGCTCCTTAGAAGATTGATCAACCCTGTTGGTTTGGCTAAGAAGAGCACTTGACTCAGTGACTGGGGAAGGAGTGAAGGAAGTAACTTCACTACGCATTATATGGGAAAAACCTCATTAAGACTCGGTATCTCAGTACTGGAAAGGATCTGGGAAGTAACCACATCATACTCCGACCCAATTCCAGCCAAAAAACTCATCACTGCCAATTGCTCCCTTTGAGTACGCTGAACTGTAACATCAGTGCTAAAAGACATCAAGGTATTAAGCTCTTCAAAGGTTTTCTTAAAGTTCATAAATCAGCCCGATAGAATTTCTTACAAACTTTATAGATACGATGGATATTATCCTTCCCAGAATAAAGAAACTGCAAGTATTCTATCAGTTCCTAGACATATTCACAATGATTACCAGAGTCACAATTTCAGAATCGATAGAATTACGAATTTAGAGAAACAAAAGAGCATCATTCTCCAACCAGTCCTCCTCCTCCTCCTTTGCCTCATCGATTAAGTGATGAGCCTTTTTGATACTACGCAAATATAACCTTATAGTCTTGGACCAATCCAAAAAATTTGGACCGGTGAGTTTGTGATCCGTAATTTTCGATAGGACCGAAATAACATTTGTCATAGTAACATTTTTGTGTTGATCGTCCATGATTATAAATCCAATATAACAAAAAATAATTTGAACAGCAACAGCAGCACCAAACAATATTTAAAAAGAACAACAGTAACGTTGGATTGTAACACAGAACTCAAACCGGTTGACAAATGAAGGAAGTGACCAGATGGGCTCACCGAGAATCAAGAGTCGATGCCGGTGGTGGAATTCGATCGTCGGAAGTGCAGCCACGCGCTCCCATACACCGACGAGTGAAACTGCGGTAGGATATTCTGGCGACGCGTGACGCCTACTCGATGGGATTCTGACTGTTGTTTTCTGGCGATTGGCCGATCGGCGGCTGGGCTTCTTGTTGGTGCCGTAGGTGAGACAAACCGAAGATCTTGAACTAACTGTCTCGACTTCTGCTCACTTGGGTAGACTGAACAAATTTTGAAATGGAAAGTCTGTTCACTTGGACAGACAAGAAAAACGAAAAACAAATGCTCACAAGGTCGGCTCTGATACCATGAAATCAGAGTATTTTGGAATATTCAAATTGTATATTCAGTATGAGGAGTACAACACATATATATACAGAAAACTAGCTGGTCTAAAAAGGAAGGCTATCAATCTAATATAATTGTCCTGATATCTTGCCTAATCTAAGATTAAGTTAATATATTTAAAGATCTAATTACCTAATATGTAACAGTATACAATAAGTCTTCAAGAAACTAACTGAGATCACCTCAAACTCCAAGAGATACCGTATATCCAAAATACAACCAATAACATAGAAATGAAATATGAAAGAACCAATAGATGTTGATTGATAAATACAAGAAAATATGAATGGGAAAATGGATCAAAAGCAACACAAAAAAACTGTACCAAAGCAAAAGTTTGTTCAGCTCCTTCTTAACACTTTAAAGGGAGGCAAAAAGTTATATATTTTGTAGACATCTCAAGCTAAAACATAATCCAAGAACAACCTATTATAGTTGAGAAGGGCAATTGGAAAGCAAATCAAGAATACAATCATGATACTAGATGGAACTAAGATTGCATGCATTTGTGTACAGGCCCTAGGAGGTATGTGCCCAATTATCACAACTCAATCACATGAAAAACCTGTAAGCATTTAGTCAATGAATCCAACATGTTTGCACAAATTTCTTCCTCAGGACCCTGAAAGATGGTTTGTGCACAAGTTACACAAATCAATTTAAATTCTAACATAGATCACCTCAATATGCAAATTGAAAAGAAACTCATCAATAATTGAAGTTAAAACTTGCGTAATACCTCCACCAGATCTGACACTATGTAATCCGATAACTGCTTTAAAGATGACTCATTATGTCTTTGAGATTGACCCTTCTCTACGGCTAGCTTAGCTGATGTCAGTAGCTCTGGCATAGCTATTAACAAGATAAATAAAAATCAGGATTCACTCCATAAAAGGGATACTTGAATTCTCATACATTTGCACGTATGTATGTACCATTAGAAATGAATAACAGTAATACCTGAAACAACAGCTTTCCTAACTTCTTCATGGAAATAAAATTTAAGAAGAGGAACTAATGTGGCAACTACCTTCACGTTTCATGCAATATTCCGTAAACAACAAAATCATCAAGAGCCTATAAAACGAACCCAATATGGTGCAAAGCAACATAAACTATAAACCTTATCAATCCACAGAAAAAATCCTTCCTTTAATTCATCTGCATTGCAACAAAGCATGTTAAAAGCTGTAGCTTTTTTTCTCCAAAACAGTGGCCTTTATCCCTAATCTCTTATCTCAAGAGTGATATGTTCAGTGTTGCAATAGGAAATAACCTCAATAAATCACCTCAACCACAAATGAAATAGTGTTATTAAAAATGCTAGGCACCTAGGCTTGCCCGAGCGAAGCTAGGCAACACCTAATAAAATATAACAAACATAAATAAAGTAGCCTAAACTAAACAATTCGCATCATAGAACACCTAAAAAATTAAAATAACTCAATTTTAAAACCAAATGAGTAAAAGGGAAAAAGAAGGTATTCTGGTAACATTCGTTAAATAAAAAACCTTAATTTCCTTTTTCAATTTAACATTGGCAGATATTTTTTTCTTCTCTCTACTTGGATTGTGGGAGAGCAGGGTTAATTAAAATAAAGTTAAATGATAACCATGCTTGGGAAAGACATGGTTAAAGAGTAGAAAGTGGATTGATGATGAATGGAGGTAAAATTTCTGGAGAAAAGCTCGGTTTTTAGTTTCACCAACACTTCTCCTTCCTTCTTAAGGCCAAGTGATTCAGTTTTCAAAATCTAATCATAGTAATTAAAGGCGCAAGGCGCACTACGGTGCAAAGCCTCGCCTTAAGGCGTGGCACGTGTCTTTTAGGTGCGAGGCGCACAACTTTTAGAAAAATTGAAAGAACAAACATAAACAGAATTAAAACAAGTAAAATGCAACAATTAATGACCCATGCAAAAACCAAACTTTAACAATCATAATTCATCAGCAAAGATGAAGTCTCTAACTACTAACTAACTACTAATTTAGTTAGTTTACTAACTCAAGCAAAACATAATCACTATCATCATCATGTTAAACATCTTCTTCTACCTCATTCTCATCATCTTCACCATCATTAATATAATCTTCTTTATAGTCACTCTCATTGGTCAGCCGCTCTCAATGCTCAGCAACATATAAACAAACAAAATGTGAAAATTTGGTCAGTAGCATAGAACAAGCCGAAAGCGAAAATTTGGGCAGTAAAGAGAGTGAAAAATATGGACTGATGGAGAAATAAGAGAGAGAGAAAGAATATAAATAAAAATTTGGGCAACATAACGTTTAAGGTTTAAGCACTTAGACAAGCAAAAAGATGGAGAAATAAGAGAGAAAGAAAGATAGAAAGATAAAAATAAAAATTTGGGCAACACAACATTTAAACTTTAAGCATTTAGAAAAACAAAAACATGGAATAAGAGAAAAAGAAACAACGAAAAAGATGGAATATTCTCACCTTAAACAGGTTAAGAGGGGATGGGACGTTTTATTCGAAAGGAGAAACAGTGAAGACATTTTCTAGAGCGCCTAAGAGCATCTTTCTCCAGTGTACCCAAGCGCATCAAGGTACGCCTGGGGGCTTAGCCTTGGGAAGAGCCCTCGCTAGGGGGTGGCAAGGCGCTGTCCCCAGCGCCTTAACTAAGGCACTGTCCCTAATGCCTTAACTAAACTGTCCCTAACGCCTTAACTAAGGCACGCCTTTAACTACTGTGCTAAACATAACACAACAACAAATGTATAATTAGCAAGGGGCATGAAAATATCAATTGAATTTACATATATACTTATTTCTTATGAATATGGAATTTACGAAAGTACATTTACTTCTTAATAGTGCATTCAAGTATCCCACAACAACCAACCTAAGAAAATAGTTTATTTCCCAAGGGAGCTTTGGCTGACATAATTATTACAAAAGACTATGCGAATCTAAACTTCTAAAGAGTTACTATATATATTGATAACCCTGGAGCTCCTGGAGTTCCCGGATGGCTGGATGTCTTCCCGCTGGAGTTCCCGAATGGCTAGATGTCTTCCCGCCCTGGAGCTCTTGGAGGCCCCGGATGGCTGGATGTCTTCCCGCCGTAAGGACCAATGGGTCTAGGCGGGAAGTGATCCTTCGACTCTTCCCTTATTTTTCCAACCGGCAGTAAGAAGGCTGGATCTTTCGGGAACTCTGGCGCGCTTCAGGAGATCTCTCACAAAGAGAAGAGATCTTAGCATTTAATGCAACAATTAATACAACTTGGCCCCGTTACGGCTCAATAAGACGAGGGCCGCAATCCTTGATGGATCTGCTTCGGTCAGACTAAATGAGGTGACACAATGACAACTTGAATGACTAAATTATATACTCTATACCTGACAGCAAGGAACATCTTTTCAACACCAACCAATAAAGGCTTGACATGTAAGGACCAATGGGTCTATATAAACCCCAAAACTCACCAACCACAAGGTATCTGAATTTATTACACCTCTACTCTATCTCTCATAATTAATATTTCTCCATCATTGACTTAAGCATCGGAGGGGATCCACCGGAGCCATACCTTAAGGCCAATAACCCAAGTAATTACCCATTTTTAATCAAGTTACAGCCAAAATTCTAGTTGAAACCCAATGGAAAAGGGAAAAGAAAAGAAAATCAAAAGAAGAAATGAAAAAGAAGAGGAAAGAAGAGAAGATAAGACTAGCATTAAATGAGCATGGAAAAAAGGTGAAGCCCATGCATTTTGGATACAAAAGGGACGTCCATTACCGCAAAAGGGGAGGTTCCATTTTGATTGTCGGTACAAAATTTCAAGAATTCAGACAGCAACTCTTCTCTCAAAAGACAACACTCAAACTTAACCTTAATCTCTCATCAAGCTCTCCTCTTCATCTTCTTCTTCCTTTTTATCTTTCCCTTTTACTCTCAAAAACTTCAAAAACAACCAAAGAAACTCTAAAAGCTGGAGATTTAACCCATAAATCTTTTGGTTTGGAGAGTTTTCTAACATTGAAATCAATATGTTCGAAGGAAAACACTTGGTTCGATCACCCGGTGACAAACGGAGCGGATCGGGAGTTCTCAACTCGACCACTCGTGGAATACTTAGCTTCAAGGGTAATCTCTGAGCTCTAAACTCCTGTCATTACAGTTATTTGTTGTTCATGCATGTTTTTAATGAAATTTTTACGTAAAAATATGTAAACTTTCGTGAATAATCGAAAATCGTAACTTTGGTTGGGAAAACGATAATATCTTGAGAAAATGACCATATAATAGCTAAATCTCTCCCCTTTTGGACTATATTTATTTACCTTGACTATTCTGGAGCTCGTGGGGATGAGATAGGACTAAAAATGGACTTAAAACGAACAAAATCGGGATATATGTGAATATGTTTGGTTTTTGTGTTTAATGCTTCAAAATATGATTATGGATGTTAAAAACGTGTTTTTATGGACTAAAAATGGTTAGAACTAAGATTCCAAACATCTCGGGGTGTTTTTGGGTTCCTAACCAAAGTTTGAAATGAGAAAGAGAATGTTGATTTTCTAAGAAGACTAGAAACACGTCATGTTCCTAGCTTAAATGGCCCAACACGCCATGTTAGGCACATAACATGCCGTGTTATGCCCCTAACACGTCGAGTTCCAGCAACTCGCCAGCATGTTTCTCCATTGGAAGTTCGGATCGTGAAAAATAAGTTGAAACACGCCATGTGATATCCCAACACGCCGTGTTTATAACTGAAACACGCCGTGTTAGGCCTAACACGCAGGCGTGTTCCTTCACATCTGTACTGATTCGATTTTTAATCCCAGAACATGCCGTGTTATGGGTTTGGACAACCCAAAGATTTATTTTTATCCCCCTTTTTTAATATATTTTGTTTTAAAACCCTAAATCATGCATGCCCATGCATTGTATATATTTATTTTATCGTTCTTGATGTGTGAACCGATGTGTGCCGGATTTTAAATGCGAAATATGTTTGCATATACGACTTAAATTTATTTATAGGTTACACGCTTGCATCTAGAAAACCGTGCTGGAGAGCCAAGTTTAGGGTCGCTAAGTCAAATTAATGAACAAATTATTTCCCGGATATTTGATTCGCCAAAAATTACATGCTCCAAAATTAAAAATCGAGCCAAACATTTTCTAAAATAACAATCACCATGTGCCTATCTGAATTGAGCCAAAAATGTTCTCGGGCCATCACGAGTCCATCTTTTGGCCCAAGCCATTTGATTCGACTAACCGAGTCAGATTAAATGTCCCCCTAAATAAATGACCCTGAGCTACTGTTTCTCCCCATTCTTTATTTGCATGTCCATTTCAAGCACGATGTCTTGCTATGTGTTTAATTTTATGCTTTTATTTGTGCATGTATGTTTAATATAATGCATGATGTATCCCGTTTTCCCCTTTTTGTTTTTGATGTAATCCCCCTAGATAGGTTGTGTACTTTCGATTGGGTTGTATAATTATTTTAATTTTTTGCATTTATTTACCGCTTTTCTGCATGCTCGATCACCTTAAAAATCCAAACTAAAATCAATTTAGGTCTTTTGCAAATAAAAATACTTTGTTTTCAAAACGTTGTCGATTTCTTTTACAAGTCTTTTGAAAAAGGATAAGTAGATGTCTTGTCCGAACCTGATCTCTGGATCACTGTTTTGGATTCGAGACTTAGGATCCGAGAAATACCGTGAATTAATTCCCGATAAAGCTTGGAACCAGGTGGCGACTCCAAATATCATTTTTTAAGAGATTCGAGTCCGAATTTCTTAAAAATTGTTTTTCCTTTTCCAAAATTTGGATTTTTATAAAAAAAAAATGTTTTCACCTTTCAATCTCGATTCTTCAAATAAGATTTCCTAAGCCCGTATTTACATGCGCATTTTGATTATATTGCTTAGGAAACATTTTTCCCATTTTCATGACCCGCGTTCACATGCGTACTTAATTGTCTAAAGATTTATTTGACTTTATCAAACTAACTTTTCTTTTTTACTTATTTATTTATGTCAAATATAAGTCATTTTTCGAACCAAAAACAAAAGAAACTTTATTTTTTATTTTTTGATAAAAAGGTCGCTCGCTCACTGTGGTGACTCCGCTGGGGACTTCTTACCAAACTTTTTCTTTGCAAAAAGTTTTCAAGCTTAGAAATTTTTTGGAAAGATTTTTTTTGACAAGCCTTTGAAAGACTTTTTCAAAAAGACTTCTAAAGGAAATCGATAACATTTTTCAAAGCGAAGTACTTTTATTTGCATCCCCACTTAAGTAGGTCTTTATCTTTGTGCATTTGCATTTCAGTAGACACACTTTGCACCTCACCACTTTAAGACCACCATACCTACCTCAGCTCTCTCAAGAAAGTGTCACTTGGTGCCTCTATGGTGCCAAGGGCATCTGTTGGGAAGCCACTGATAGGCTCGTACCTTAATCTTCTCGTTCACACCTATTTGAGGAAAGAAAGATGGTATATTTTGCTATGGGACCCTCCTTTGCTAATCCGGACTTGACTTTCCTGTATATAGAAGCCGTAGCAACTTCCCCTAGGTTTTCGAAACATAAAAAATAATTTGTTAGCTCCGCCTTTACCATGTCCACATCGATGGTAAAGAAACCCCTCCAAGTAATGGTAGGGACTCACTGACCTGCGTCGAAACATAGGTCCGTTCTTACATGCTTCTTAATCTTGGTTGTGTGTATCTTTATTTCTAATGATCAACACCGCTTGATCACCCATCATCACAGTTATACATATAGGGTCTTTAGTACATGTTACATGTCTAACCCTCACCACTAATCTAACCGAGAGAATGTGCTGCATGTTCAGAGTCTGTCTGCACATCACAGTATGTCTATCATATCACGCATCACAATGCCATACCATGCATCATCAACACATTATGCCATGCCATGCACAATGTCATGCATTATACCATGCCATTCAAAATGCCATGTCATGCATTATATACGATGCTATATCAAGTATCCCCACATGATGCCATGTAACCCACATCACATAATACCATGTCATACATCATACATGATGCCATTTCATGCATAATCAACATGCATTATGTCCTATCATACACCAAATGCTATGCCATTTAACGCGATGCCACATCATTTGTTACCATATAGTGCCATCACATGATGCCATGTTATTTGTTACTGTATAATGCCATGTCATTCATATCACATGATGCCATGTCATGCACCATCAATATATGATGCCATCTCGAGTATCATCATTTGATACCATGTCATTCATATCACATGATGCCATGTCATACACGATGCTATGTCATCCATTTTCAACACATAATGCCATGTCATTCATATCAAATTATGTCATGTCATACATCATACCTGATACCATGTCCTTCATTACCATCTAATGTCATGTCATACATAATGTTGTATATCATACATGATGCCACGCCCCTTTCAATGTTATATCATGCATCATCAACACGTATTATACCATGTCATACTCCAAATGCCACATCGTTTATACACGATGCCATGTAATTACCATGTAATACCATGTCATACATAATTCATGCCGTGCACCATACATAACCCCATGTCACACATCGCCACCTAATGATATATCACTCATACCACATAATGCTATGTCATTTATCTTCGACACATAATAACATGTCATTTATCTTCAACACATAATATCACGTCACACATGATGCCATCACACTCATATCACATGATACTCATTATTAACACAATGCCATGTCATTCATACCATGTGATGCCATGTCATACATCATGAAATGCCCTATTATACACCACAACATAAGCTCATGTCACACCTTACAATGCAGTTCTATATCCAACGTCATGCACATCATACTTAGCTATGCACTCTTCCTCCATAGCATGTATTAGGTCCTTCCTCAATACATGTTCAACACTAGGCATAACCTAAGAGCTATGCCATGTCATTCCATAACATGGTCACCTCATGACTATGTAGGTCATGCCTTCCCTCGAACTCTTATGTGTATAGGGGCACCAAATGTATCGATTCGATGTACGTTAGCGTGCCTACCATATATTTTTAGTCTCTCTCATGCATTTGGTTTATCCAAACTCTATAGAATTGGTTTCCTCCTGCATACGGAAGTCACCTTATACACTCATGAGCCTACACGAGTTAGATTACAGCCTTCATCGGATTTCTCCCACGGTGAGGTAAATCCTTAGGACATGTATGTCGCAGGCTCTCATACACTAACTTCTAACAACTAACTCAAACTAACCCATGCATGCACTATAAGCATTTTTTACCAGCTTGGGTATACATCCATTCATGTTACCCGAGTAATTATATTTCCTAATAAACATACTGCATGGCTTTTTGTCAACACTTACCTACGACCATGTGGACATGTTCCCAAATATGGTATTCCTCATCCATTAGTCGATATCTCGCGTCTCGTATGTACCTCAACTTAGCATCCTAGTCATGCATATAGGATTAGTTACTTCATTTCATACTCCGTGACAACCTACATTTCCGCGCAGCCATGTAACATTCCTTAGGATAGGATTGCATAAACATACATTAAGGACATCCCTATCCGACAAACTTTATGTTTTTTACATACCTCCTCATAAATTCTATGTGTCGTGCACATGTGTGGCATACACTAGCATTCTTAATATTGCTACATGCAATTTTTTTATGATAAAACATAACACGCACCATCTGTTTGCCATCACTAACCTCTTTATTGCAGCCATGCATTGATTTTGTGTGAATACATATCATGGCATCAACTTCATAACCATTTCATTTATCTAGGCTAGAGTTTTATTGTGTTCCCAAATGCCTTTATATTTTTGGGCCGATTCCCATCTCATTCAATTCTGATCCAAGGCCCATCTTATTTTAGGTTAGAGTTCTATCATGATCCAAAATGCCTTTCGCCATCATAGGCCAAGCCCCATTTCATTGACTTTGGGCCAAGTCCCAGTTCGTTTAACTAGGCAAGGGTTATGTCAATATTCCCAAATGCCTTCATCATTTTGGGCTAAGTCCTACTGCATCTGTTCATATTACCTCCTCCCCGCACACCTCTATTGAGGTAGGGTACCATCCTTCTAAACTAAGGACAAATATTGTGACCACAGGATTTTCCCAAGGAAATGAGGAAACCGGCATTCGCTGACACCTTTTTATGCTATTGTATTCGTGAGAGTTAATCTGAGAACTTAGACATCCGTATAACAAAGACCCAAATCAAGTGATTTTTATTGTACGAGACCAAGCATACGCGTTTTGGTCCAAAGCCTAATTGGGCCTAAACCCGAACCGTCAGCCCATGTCCCTTTGTAACATGAAAACCCAAACAAATGCACTTTTTTACACCCTAAAATTTAGAATCACAAATCTGAATTTTGAAAAGAAATATCCCATATATAGAAAATATGCTTTGGAGACAAGAAGGAAAGGGTGATTTGTCTTTTACCAAATAAAGAGGGGACAAATTCTTGATTTTTTGGGACCTCAAAATTCAAAAATAAAGGAGGATAAAGAGAGGGAGAGAGACCAAAACATTTTTCAACCATCACACCTAAAAGTTTCAGCAACTTTTCATCATGCAACACTCTCTCAACTTATCCAACTCAGCTCCTTTCTTTCTAAGATTTCCTTATTCATCTTTAACCTTTTTCTCTATCTTTTTTTAGCAAATTCTCTTTCCTCTTCTTCTCTTCTTGATCTTTAACTCTTCTCACCTCCTTCTTTCACTCAACTTCACTCATTTTCTCAACAAAACACACTCAACACATAACTTCCTCTTAAGGTTTTCCCTATTCTTCTTTCATCTCCTTGAAGCTGTTCCTTCTTATTCTTCTTCTCCTTCTTGTCCTCTTTCCCAAAAGGAAAAGAACTTCCAGCACCATTCTTCTCTCATTTTCTCCATCTTACTAGTCATTCTTCATCAAACCTCTCCTTCTATTCAAGAAAAAGAACTCTATCTTCTTCCTGACTTTGTTTTACTAAGAACCAAGTGTTCATCCACTTCAAACTCATCATAAACACACTTAGAAACATCAAAGAAGATGATTTAAACCATAAATCCCTCACCTTGAGCCCCATTTATGATATTGTTCAAAGAAGCTAACTTGGTTCAGGTTTGGTCTCTCAATAAAGACAGACGGAGCACTCGAATCTCTTACTCTCAAACTCGAGGATACACAGTATTTAGGTAAAATCTGAGTCTCAAACTCCCATCTCTCTCTTATTCATTTTCTATTCATGCATGCTTGAAGTTGGTTTTGTGTCTTAACATGTAAAGTTTGGTAAAAACTGAAAATCGAGTTCTTTGGTCGGAAATATGCTAATCTCTTGGGAAATTGGTTATAAATGGATAAAAACCCCTATTTTGGACATTATTTACGAACCTTGGCTACTGTGGAGTCGATAAGGGTGAAAATAGACTTAAAGTGAGCTAAAACAGAATTAAAACGAGTTATAATGAGCTTAAATGCGACAAGTCCTTTTTTTGTTCAAAGTTGTAAAAGTTCGTGTTTTTACAAT
The DNA here is from genome assembly GCA_948330485.1 of Euphorbia neoarborescens. NCBI lineage: Eukaryota > Viridiplantae > Streptophyta > Magnoliopsida > Malpighiales > Euphorbiaceae > Euphorbia > Euphorbia neoarborescens. The sequence continues at coordinate 505 of CAOJCR011098615.1, read as the reverse complement.
TAAACAACCTTTAAACACGTTAAAAATGATTAATTTTGAAGACCTGGACACCTCGGGATGGCTTCTTGTTTTCGACTGAAAAGCCTAAACAAAAATGGAAAAAAGAAGAGCAAAAGACGACAAAAGGGCTACATGCCAAGAACCGAGACAAATGAGATCTCTATAAGCCGCCTATCAATGTATGGACTTACATAACTCTACCCTGCCATGCAACGACGGGACTTCGATTGAGTGCAGTCAGGCCTATCTCTAAATAGATAAGTCTTAACAATATAATCAATCCCGGACCCATCTAGATGGATGTTTCTCAAACAATCCAATTGCCTTAATACAAAACCATTAAACTTTCGTAAACCTCTTTCCCTTAAATATCAAAACATATTCATTTCGACATATTTCAAATTAAATCTTTCACATCAAAAACAATATCAAAACATCATTAAACATCATAATCATCAAATCTTCACTTTCATATTTCAAAACTTAACTTAATTATCAAAATCAG
>CAOJCR011096131.1:0-13451 GCA_948330485.1 Euphorbia neoarborescens | reverse complement strand
AGAAGGATTCAAGAGATAACAACAGTGACGAGAGGGTTCCTGGAGATGGAGCCGCAACGAACAAAGAGAGAGATGGTCTTTGAGGTAAAAAAAGTCTATAAAAATCTTCTATAATTTTGCATTACTTTTTTTTCTTCTCTTTTGAGTTAAAATTTGGTTAAAAAGTTTATAAAAGTTATTGTTTGTAGTTGTCAATGATATTTTGAATACTTAATGACTTTTAAAGAGTCTTAATAAGTCATAATTGAATACCTAATGACTTTTAAAGACTCCTAAAAAGTTTTGATTGAATTCCCATAAATTTCTAAAGTCTATAAAAGTTGTAATACAATACATTCCTGTAAGTACCATTTTTACATGTTTCACAACTTTTAAAGAATAATTTAATAAAGTTATAATTTAACTAATATATCCTTAATTTATCCTAATAAATGTTACTCTCAATTTCTCTTGGAAATGATATTATACTCCATATTAATTGTGGGTAGAATTGGAAAAAAAGAAAAAATATGCTTGGTGAGAGCGAGCGACCCTTTTTGTGGAAGTCAAAAAGTGGTTTTGAAAAACAGATTTTTGATTTGATAGATCAAGTTTGGAAAATGGGGTTTGATTAAAACCGAATAAATCCTTAAACAATTAAATACGCATGTTAACGCGGGCTTTAGGATTTTCGATTTGAAAGAAATTCAAATTTTTGGAAAAGAAAACGTTTTGTAAAGAATTTCAAACTTGAATCCCTTAAAAAAATGATATTTGGAGTCGCCACCCGGTTTCAAACTCTATCGAAAATTAATTTACGGTTCTCGGATCCTAAGTCCCGAATTCAAAACCGTAATCCAGAGATCGGATTCGAACAAGACATTTACTTATCATTTTTCGAAAGTCCTTTTAGAAAAATCGATAATATTTGGAAAATAAAGCATTTTTATCTTGCATAAAATCTACATTGATTTTAGTTTGATTTTTGGTGATCGCGCATACAAAAGCGAGAAAATAAAGTACGAAAAATTAAACAATTATTTACAATCCAATCGAAATCACACAAGCTATGCTACAAGGTTTACATTCAAAACGAAAAGGGGGAAAGGGGGTACATCATGCATATTATATACATACATGCATAAAGTGATGGAATTTAAACACTTAGCACAATCAACCTACTTAAAATGGACACGTGATGAGAATGGAGAGATGCGATAGCTCGGGATCATTTTTTAGGGAGACGTTTGATCCAACTCGGTTAGTTGGACCAAACATTTTGGGCCGAAAGATGGACTCGTGACGACCCAAAAATATTTTGACTCATTTACGAAAAGGCTTGCGGTGATATTTATTTTGAAAATCATTTAGCTCGATTTTAGTTTCGAAGCATGCAAATTTCGTGAGTTAGAAATCCAGAAAATAATTCCCTTCGTTGAATTGTATTAGCGGCCCTAGACCTGGCTTTCTGGTACGGTTTTCTAGATGCAAACGCGCTCAACACGAAATTAAATCTAAGTCTCAATATGCAAATAATTATCGCGCTAATTTATTGACACGTCTTCGTAATTATGACAAACTAATTAAAAATATGGATAAATAAAATTTATGATCCTAAGACTTTTATTCAAGATTTTTTAAAGATAAAAACATTATTTATGTGGTTAAAAACCAAAAATCGGATCACTTTTGGCTCTTAACCAAATTACGACATTTTAAGTTTAAAAATAAAATTAAATAAATATCTCATCAGTTTCTACATCAAATGAGCTTCTCAACGGTATATCATACGCATAATTTGGATAAGAGACGAGTGAGATGTTGCATTTTTAAAACAAACTCTGCGTGTAGCTACGGATTTAGCGACAGACAAAAATTTGGTCGCTAAAGAAAAAGGAGGACACGGCTGCTTATCAAAGGGTTTAGCGACGGATTTAGCGACAGAAAATATCCGTCGCTAAATCCGTCAGTCCGGGCAGCTTTAAAATAGTCCATCTTTTTCGTTATTTTTGTGTTTTTTTCATTCTTTTAATCTAGTTCTTCATCCGATTTAGCCCATAAAAACTCCTAAACAGTCAAGGTACATAAAGAAGTCTAAAAAGGGTCATTTTAACACAAAAGAAAACATTTTTTAGACATTAACATTAAGGTAAACACATTGCTAAACTAAGTTAGTTTTAGATCGTGTTTGGTCCATTTTAGTTCGTTCTTTCAGAAAAGGTACATAATATTGTCCGAAGAGGTTATTTTAGGTGTGTTTATCCCGTTTTTAACCGAAGTGATTTATATTTTTCGTAAAAATCCTGTCTTTAGATTTTTCATTTTTTAATTGAAAACCAAAATGTGTAAGCACTAACTAGAATGCAAAACGATAGCAAGATAAAAGGTTGTCTCAGATATTACCTTCCCGATGTGTTTTCCATGGGTTGATGTTGAGAGAGCTCGAGTTTACTCCGGTGTCTTTGCCAATTCCGAACCCAAACCAAATGTTACTTTGAGTTTGTTTTTGACCTAAACTCCAAAGTAAGGAGAACTTTTTTCTCAAGTCCCTCACATTGAAGCTTTGCTTTTGATTTTTCAAGTATTTTGGGTGGGTTTTCTTCTTGAAGAGTTAAAGAAAGAAGAAGAAAAAGAAGTGAGTTGAATGGGTTTTTTTGAATGAGCTTTTGGTGAGTTGTGAGTTGGTAAATTTTTTTTTTTTTGTTATTCCCTTTGTGTTCTTGCTGCTGAACATGTCCAAAAACCCCCCTTTATAAGATGCAAAAATTTTCCTTTTAGCAATGACCAAAGACTTGGTTTCCTCTTAAAGTAGAAAAGATGGTATTTCCCTTTCTTGGTTTGTCTAACCAAATAAGGCAAATCCTATCCTCTCCTTATCTCTTATTTCTTTTTTCTTTTAATCTCATTTTCTTTTAATTGTTTTTTTTTTGTCAATTTTAAACCCAATTTTTAGATTTGCAATCTATTTATTTTTGGTTAAAAAAAACACATTATTTAGAGTATTAAGCCTTTAAGTGCATATGTGGGCCTATGGGCTTGGGCTTGGACCCAATTGGGCCTTGACCCACATGTGCATGTTGAAGTGTTTCCCCTTAAAATTGCTCGCGAAACAATTGGTTTGGGTCTTGTGGCATGTATACTAGAGTCCTCGAATTTTCTTTTAATCAACGTAAGTAAAAATACCGAAGCAAGAAAAGTATCGATGAATGCCGTTTTCATCATTGCCTTAGGATAAAAATCCTGATGCTCACAGTTACCCTTCGTGTAAAGAAATTCCTTTGTCGATGGGATTTTCGAACACGAAGTGAGCATACCATGAACTGAGTTGCACTCCTTAGCCTCTTGGTGCTTCGCACAAGGGGTATGAGTGTTCAACTGCATTCATCCTCTGATCGAGATGATTAGTGCATGCCTTTATCTCCAAGCTTCGCATGGAGTGTTTTGTTCACTCTTAATCTTAGGCTTTGTACTAAGGGAGTGAGGTTGTTTCTACCGCATTTGTCTCTTAATCTATAATTTTGGAAATAAATTGTTTGCCCCTTCGATTAAGAGATAAAGAAGGTAGAAATGGTTTGGACTTATCAACTATTGCCAGACGACTGATGATGGATGGTTTGGACTTATCGACTATTGCCAATAATCATAAAATTCTAAACTTATTGACTATTGCCAGATGATTGATGATATGATGGCTTGGACTTATTGACTATTGCCAGTGACCAAAAGATTCTGGACTTATTGACTATTGCCAGATGATTGATGGTATGATGGTTTGGATTTATTAACTATTGCCAGTGACCAAAAGATTATAGACTTATTGACTATTGCCAGATGAACTGATGCTCCGTTCTCAACTCTGTTCGACACTACTGTAGAGTGTGTGAGGTGATTTTTCCTAAGGATCCTACGGGTTGTATGCATGTGTGCATGTGTATATATATTGAGTGTGCGCATTGTGCTGACACTTTATACATGCAGGAGATATCATATTGGGCGGAGGTCCCCTTAGGCTATGCACTGGCTAGCTTCTTTTTGGTGCTTTGATCTGAGTGAGGCTCCGTAGGTCAGACAAGTGGCTGCGGGTAACCCTGAGGCTAAAAATGATGAAATTTCTTGAGTGGATTGATGACTGTATTTATTTATAGTGCCATTGTTAGTTAAGGCCCTCAAGGCTCGGCATGTCAGCTATAAGGCTCCAAGACTTTCAGATGGTTAGGTCTGGTAGCTTGCTCTTTGAAATCCCTAAGTAGGTGAACTGTCATGCAGAAGACAACAACTCTGGATTGTGTCAACTAAAAATCATTAGGGTTTCCTTTGGATCAAGAACTAGTTTATATTGATTTCGGGGTTATATGAATGAATGCCCCTGGAAGATAGAATAAATGATTTTGGGAGTCATGTAACTGACATGCCCCCAGGTTTATGATAAGAAAAAGGATTTTAGAAGTCACGTGGATGACATACTTCTAGGTTTAGGATAGTAGAAGGAATTTTAGAGGTCATGTAGATGACATGCCTTAAGTTAAAAAGAGAATAAGTGGTCTCGGCAGTCATGTAAATAATATGTCCCCAGGCTTGGGATAGAAGAAGGGGTTTTAGAGGTCATGTAGATGACATGCCCCTAGAACCGTGCGAGCATTATAAGACTTGACTTGTGACAGATGTATTTCAAAACCTTTAGTGCAAGCTTAAATGCAAAATTGTTAAGTGGATATTTCTCATTCATTCATCATTGCATTCATGTGATATTTCAAGTGCACAATGTCACATTGGTGAGTTCAATCTAAACCTTAAACAAGGAAAATGGGACATATTGCTTCCTTTACGGTTTTCCATCTGACATCCCTCACCTTACTTAATTTTGTTACTGTATATTTTTATTTTTTCTATGGGTAAGAGATTCCCCTGCCTTTTTTAGCCCTTTCTTTGAGAGATAGCCTCGGAAGACTGTAGGTGGCTTCTTGTTAACTTTCTTATGAGTGTTGAGACTCCACCATGATATTTTGTTGGGGTCACTTCAGTAATCCTAATAGCTGGATAAGATGGGAAAGAATGGCACAGCTTTGATTCTTGCTGTAGTGTCGTAGCATGAATTTTCCAACCTTGCGTTACAACTTCCATAGTTGAGAGCACCTCTGCTAAGGCAACAAATCAAGTGTGCATTCTCACTTTCTTGGATCAACATTCCCCTACTGATGGCCTTTTCTTGTTAATCAAGGGGGTTTAAGGGCTCTTCTGGTTTGGGAATATGAAGAGTAGGTGTATTTTATGGGATATCTTGATTCTTGGGATGATCTTTTTGGTTTAGTCAAGGGTTATTTGTCAATTAGAGTTTGGATTCAATCGATTTTTTTTGTTTTTTTATCATTTATGTGGACCGAAGAGTTCCCAAATGATAGTGTTCTAGAGGTAGGGGCAAGTTGCATCCCAAAATTTGACCATAAACTTGATCTAGTGCCTTTGTGTGATGCTCGTGAGTGTCGTACTTCTTGACATACAATTTAAGGGGCACCTTGGATTCCCTTTGGGTTGTAGCCCTTATCAAGGTTGTTCTAGCACGACTTGCTCAAGTTTAAGGTGCTACAAACTTTGATTTGCTTGTGGGAGTTGAGAATTGATGTTGGATTCTGCACTCTACAACCCCCATGTGTCTTCTTGGATATCGGAGGAATCTCATCCCATTTTATTATTGTCATCATTTTTTATCTCTCTCTTTTTTCTTGGAGGCTAAGTCAAGCAACAAATGCACCATTTTGACTCACTCAAGTTTTGAGATTATTCTCATTCAATGATGCATTATGAATATTGATATATTAAATGAATGTTTAAATAAACGCATAGACCCATCCGGGAACAATTCATACAAGTAAATGAGATATGAAAGTTTTGCATTAATGGTTTCAAAAGACATGTAGTTCAAATTAAGCCTTAGGAACACATCACACCAGAAGAAGGAAAAGCAAAGTTCATTCTTGATAGTGGTGCCTCTCGAATTCTTTCGAGTGTATCCATGATGGTTTCATGCATCACAATATGATATACGACAAATATGATTCGTGACGGATCACAGTGCAAAAACAAGATTATAAAGACAAACATTGCATGAGAAAGCAAAATAAAGTCATTTTAACCGCATTAGGTTATTTACAAGACAGTTTTTACCAACAAAAATGTATATAACATTTGCAATGAAGTAAATCTCATCCATACAAAAGATCACATGGTGTTCTCTCAAAAGGTCAAAATACCTCCCTACATGTAGGAAGTGTTAGGATGGCACGTGCTAGCTAGTTAGGATGTTGCGAGAATAAGCTTACATCAGAAGTAATCTGTCGTCTTCCTCCTCTCCTTCATCTGATTCAATATCCTCTAGGCAAACCTTCTATACTAGGCTAGTCATGGCTGATGCAGTTCCCTCCTTCTGACCATCATTAGCTCGTGGGGTTTGGGCTATTATAAAATTCTCTGATAGCCCCCCCTTTTTCTTTCGGATAATTGACTTGAGAGGAGTAATCATTTTCTAATATGAGCTTTTCTATCACCCCTTTCTTAATAAGGCGCTTAATCTCATACATCAGGCTATGACACTTATCAGTTCGGTGACCTGTATTCATGTGATAAGAGCAAAAGTTGCCACCACAGGGTGGAGTTGGCATCACTAACGGTTTAACAGGGGAAAGTACTCCTTCCTCTCTACATTGCTCAAAGATATAGGATAGTCTGACATCCCAAGGGTTCTTGCATGCCTTTTTCTTGGGAACTTGGCTAATGATGGATGAAGATGCCAAGTGTTGAGGTGGTTAGTTGCTGGAACTCTTAGGCATTTCGGGTGATTGGGCCATGGCTTGACTGTTCTGAGTTGATGGTTTAGGCGTATCACCTTCAATTCTAGGGCATAAAACTTATTCCTTATCTCATCCATTTCTGAGGTATTTTGCATAATAGCCCCGTCAACGACATTCTTCACTATCTTGTTCAAGATGCGGTTGAATTCTGGCGATGCCAAGTAGTCAATAAGGGCATCTACAATTCCATTCGTGATTGCATGATGTGGATCCATCTTCAGCCCACAGGATGTACCCTACTGGTTCTGACCCTTTTCTGATCGTCGGCTCTAACCTTGAATTGCCCCTGGGGTCTCCACCCATGCAAACATAGGTATACATAAGTACAACACATAATGCGTGATTATGCAATGTAGTGTAATGATACTTATATAGGATACTAATGAACATGCAAATGCTTACGAAATGTACAACTGTAAAAGGAAGATTTGAGATTTAACCTCCAGTCACCCGTGGATGACTGGATTCTAGATTGGAGAGTGCCAATCACATGATCAGATAGTGCTGACCTCACACAACATACTCACCATGGTGGTCATGTTGTAGATGCAACGTGTGGGGATACATGATATGTGGAGTATAGAACGGTAATTTAACTACGACATGATATGCAGGATGCGATATATATATGAGACTGTGATGAATAATGATTACGACATATAGAATGATCAGATTAACAGAGTTGAGGACACATGGGACTCGAAAGGTATTGATCGGAGGATGCTGATCACATGATTAGAGTCTGCTAAGCACACAACGAAGACATATAACCTCCAGTTACACTTAGGTAACCAGATTCTAGGTCAGAGAGTGCTGACCACACGATTAGTTAGTGCTAATCACACAAAATGTCATCATGATCTCCTAATCCTATACGACATGGATCGCATGCCATAAGAATATATTAACAGACTGGATTCTTTATGCTTGCACCGAACAGGCACATGATATGATTTGATGGTCAACGACCATCTGATATGATTTGATGATATCGGCTGTGCGATATGATTTTGATGGTCAATGACCATTTGATATGATTCTGATGGTCAACGACCATTTAATATGATTTTGATGGTCAATGACCATGTGATATGATTTCGACGGTGATCGACTATGCGATATAATTTTAATGATCAACGACCATGTGATATGATTTGATGATATCAACGGTAATCAACCGCGCGATATGATTTTGATGGTCAACGACCATCTGATATGATTTAATGATATCGACAGTGGTCGACCGCGCGATATGATTTTGATGGTCAATGACCATGTGATATGATTTGGTGATATTGACGGTGATCGACCACGTGATATGATTTTGATGATCAACGACCATGCGATATAATTTATGATATCAATGGTGATCGACCGCGCGATATGATTTTGACGGTCAACGACCATGTGATATGATTTGATGATATCGATGGTGATCGACCGCGCGATATGATTTTGATGGTCAACGACCATGGGATATGATTTTGATGGTCAACAACTATATGATATGATTTTATAGTCAATAACCACATGATATGATTTTGATGGTTAACGACCATGTGATATGATTTCGACGGCGATCAAACGTTCGATATGATTTTGATGGTCAACGACCATGTGATATGATTTGATGATATCGACGGTGATCGACCGCGCGATATGATTTTGATGGTTAACAACCATGTGATATATTTTTTATGGTCAACGACTATATGATATGATTTTGATGGTCAATAACCACGTGATATGATTTTATGGTATCGACAGTGATCGACCGCGCGATATGATTTAGATGGTCAACGACCATGTGATATGATTTGATGATATCGACAGTAATCGACCATGGGATATGATTTTGATGGTCAACGACTATGTGATATGATTTTTGATAGTCAACGACCATGTGATATGATTTTGATGAAGGCATACTCGTGCCTAATCTTTGATGATATGATTGAATGGAAGCATACTGGTGCCTAATCTTTGATATGGTTTTGTATGCATGGGATTTATGAATGGCATTGCATGCGTGTCAATGATATGGCATTCATGAGTTATGGCATTTAAAAAGATGACTACGACATTTTCTGGACGTGAGTTTTTTGATGATTGATCATGGTATTTGGATGATTTGGCGTTTAAACGCATGTTAATGGCATTTATATTACATGATGTTTGAATGCATGGTCATGGCATTTGTGTGACATGGCATTTGAATGAATGATATGGAATCGTGCATGTTATAATATTTGAATGCATGGTCGTGGAATTTTGCATGACATACTATTTGAATGAATGGCCATGGCATATGTATGGCATAATATTTAAATGTATGGTTATGGCATTTTGCATGACATACTATTTGAAGGAATGGCCATGGAATATGCATGGCATGGTATTTGAATGCATGTTCGTAACATTTGAATGCATGGTCATGGTATCTGCATGACATAGCATTTTCATGGTGTAACATTTGAATGCATGGTCATGGTATTTGCATGATATGGCATTTGAATGCATGCTCATGGCATTTGCATAGTATGGCATGTCATTGGTGTATGACATTAATAATATCATGGTGGATGGCAAAACATGATACACCTGGCAATGCATGACATGATTAAACATGTCACGATACATGACATGGGTGATGTCATGATGAGTGACATAACATGATATGCCTAAAGCTAATTTACATGGCAGACTATGTTACGATAAACGACATATAATAATGTCTCGACGAATTGCATATCATATGATATGCCTACGGGTAAATCATGTGGTATAACATGCCATAATGAATGGTATATGATGATGTCATGATGAATGGCATATAATTATATGCATAAAGTTAAATAACATGGCATAACATACAATAATAAATGGCTTATGAGGATGTTATGGTGAATGACATGTAGTGTATTTACCTAATGATAAATGTCATGGCATAACATGCCATTATGAGTGACATATAGTGACATCACGATGCATGGTATAGAATTATATGTCTAAGTTGAATGGCATGGCATAACATGCCATGATGAATGACATGTAATGATGCCATGATGAATGACATATAAGACTGTCGTGATGAATGGCATTGGATATGTTATGCTAAAGCTAAATGACATGTAATGATGTCATGATGAATGACATATAAAAATGTCATGATGAATGGCATAGGACATGTTATGCCTAAAGTTGAATAACATGTAATGATGTCATGATGAATGGCATAGGATACATTTGCCTATAGCTGAATGATATGGCATAACATGCCATGATGAATGGCATAGCATTATATGTCTCAAGCTGAAACGACATGGCATATCATGCCATGATGCATATAACGTAAGAATTAAAACAAAATAGATAAGCATATTTAGGTGCATAAATAAAAAGTGCATGTATTATGCTTGTACAGGCAAAATGAATGTTTGCGATGTAGATGGTATTGAGGTGAATTTTGATAATTCACACAAGTGCACATGACTGCAGATGGTGTGGTAAGAAAACATCATATGTTTGAATGTTGTGATGTGTGTTTGGCACCATGCACATGTAGTTATACCAGCTACAGGATACATTGGTGGGAAATGTGTTCATTTGGGCAACAGTGGTAAATGTACACCCAGGGAGATGAAAATTGCATGTGGTACGATGCATGGGTTAGTTTGAGTTAGCTTGGGTTAGTACACGAGAGCTTATGACTATGTGTGTCCTAAAGATTTGCCCCACCATAGGAGAAATTAGACAAAGGTCACGATCTAACTGTGTGGACACGTGAATGCATAAGTTAACTTTAACACGCAGTTGGTAACCAATTCCACAGGGTTTGGATGAACTGATACATAAGAGAGGCTAAGAATATATGATGGGTACGCTAATTGGCTTCGATATATTCGATGCCCCTAGACACTTAATAGTTCAAGGAAAATGCACGATATATATTGTCATGGGGAGATCGTGTTACGAAATAATATAGTGAAATTCCTAGGTTTGTCTGGTGTTGGACATGTAACAAGAAAGGACCTAATACATGTCGTGGAGAAAGATGTAATAACGTCCGACGATGTTTAACGTGATAGAGTATTGGTCATGGCATTACCTTGTGATGTGCAATATGGAAATAGCTTGTGATGTATGGCACGACACTGTGTATAATGGATGGTATGACATCATGTTATGCGTGACGGGGTATTATGCGCATGTCATGGCATCATGTTGAAGATTTATGGCATCGTATATAATGCATGATATGTGCATGATATGGCATCATACATAACACATGACATGGCATGGCATTATGTATGACATGACGTCATGATGCGTGATATAGCATCGTGTGGTGATATTTGACATGGCATTTATGCATAACATGGCGTCGTGATGCGTGATATAGCATCATGTGGTGATGTTTGACATGACATTTATGCATGACACGGCATATCATGTTGATGATGCATGGCATGGCATTGCATGATATGGCATAATTCGATGATGTATGATGATGTATGACATGGTATTTATTCATGGCATTGCATATCAAGTTGATGATGTATGGTATGGCATTATGCATGGCATGGCATCGTGATACGTGATTTGGCATCGTATATAGTGCATGATATGGCATTCGTATGTGACATAGCATAATGTGATTATATATGACATAACATTGCATAGCATAATTGATGATACATGATATGACATAATTGATGAGGTGGTGACATGGCATTTTTATGATGTATGGCATGGCATGGCATATCATGTTGATGATGCATGGTATGGCATTATACATGGCATGGCATCGTGATGCATGATTTGGCTTCGTATATAATGCATAACATGGCATTCGTGCATGACATGACATAACGTGATTATGTATGACATGGCATTGTATAGCATAATTGATGATACATGATATGGCATGATGGATGAGGTGGTAACATGGCATTGCATGACATGACATTTTTATGATGTATGACATGGCATTTATGTATGGCATGGCATATCATGTTGATGATGCATGGTATGGCAATATGCATGGCATGGCATCATGATGCGTGATTCGGCACTGTATATAATGCATGACATGGCATTCATGCATGATAAGGCATAATATGTGTTGATGATGTATGGCATGGCATTGTGCATGACATAGCATAATATGGTTGATGATGCAAGGAATGGCATTGTGCATGACATAACATTGTGATGCATGACATGACATTGTGCTTGACATGGCATCGTGATGTGTGATATGCATCGTGTGTAATGCATGATACAGAGACCGTGATATATGGACAGACTCTATAATGTAGTACAGGCTCTTAGTTAGAATAGTGATACGGATTAGACATGTGACATGTACTAAACTACCCTATGAGTATGATAATGATGAGTGATCAAACGGTGTTGATCATATGGAAATGAGACCTAGGTCTAAACAAGTGTGCAATATTACATTTGGAAATACAAACACACACAAACAAAATCAAATAGTATGCAAGAACAGGCTTATGTTTCATGCAGGTTGGTGAGTCTATACCACTTCTAGGAGAGTTTATTTACCATCGATGTGGATATGGAAAAGGCGGAGCTAACAGATTAATTTTTATTCATGTTTTGGAAAACCTAATGAAAGTTTCTATGGCTATTATATGCAGGAAAGTCAAAGTCTGGATAGCAAAGGAAGGTCCCATAGCAATATATACCATCTATCTAGCACCAAATAGGCTCGAATGAGTAGATTAAGGTACGAGGCTATCAGTGGTAACTCAATAGGTGTCCTTATGAGCAACTAGTGGGCACATAGCGACACTTTCTTGAGAAACCGGGGTAGGTATAGTGGTCTTAGCATGGTAAAGTGTAATGTGTGTCTATTGCAATGCAATGACATATATAAAAAAGGAATCCATTGGAATGGATATGCAAAATAAAAAAACTTTGTTTTGAAAATGTTTTCGATTTTTCTTTGAAGTCTTTTGAAAAAGTTTTTCAAAGGTTTGTCAAAAATTCCTTTAAAAAATTTTTAAGTTTTGGAAACGTTTGGAAAAAGTTTGAAAAGAATTCTCTTCCCCAGCGGAGTCGCCACTGAGAGCGAGCGACCCTTTTTGCGAAAGTCAAAAAGTGGTTTTGAAAAATAGATTTTTGATTTGATAGATCAAGTTTGGAAAATGGGGTTTGATTAAAACCGAATAAATCCTTTAGCAATTAAATAAGCGTGTGAACGCGGGCTTTAGGATTTTCGATTTGAAAGAAATTCAATTTTTTGGAAAAGAAAACGTTTTGTAAAGAACTTCAAACTCGAATCCCTTAAAAATGATATTTGGAGTAGCCATCCGGTTCCAAGCTCTACCGGGAATTAATTCACGGTATTTCTTGGATCCTAAGTCTCGAATCCAAAATCGTGATCCAGAGATCGGGTTTGGACAAGATATTTACTTATCCTTTTGTGAAAGACCTTTAGAAAAATCGAAAATATTTGGAAAACAAAGCATTTTTATCTTGCATAAAACCTACATTGATTTTAGTTTGTTTTTTGGTGATCGCGCATGCAAAAGCGAGAAAATAAAGTACAAAAAAGGAAACAATTATTTACAACCCAATCGAAATCACACAAGCTAT
>CAOJCR011095849.1:0-14430 GCA_948330485.1 Euphorbia neoarborescens | reverse complement strand
CTGCTATGACCCCTTTGTGGCCGAGCATCCCTCTGTTGAGTCCCTAGAGACTGGACCTTATCTAATAAATATGGGTTCTCGTCGTCACGACTCTTTAGAAGTTGGACAATCTTTCTTTTCCGCTCTTAGCCCTCTGGTAAGCTAAGGTATTTCTTTTCCGCTCTTAGCCCTCTGGTCAGCTAAGGTAATATAAATTGTTTAAAACCTTTTGCCTTGGATCCTGTTAAGACCAAGCATCTTTCTTTTCCGCTCTTACCCCTCTGGTCAGCTAAGGTAATGTAAGCTGTTTAAAACCTCCTGCTTCGGATCCTGTTAAGGCCAAGCATCTTTCTTTTTCGCTCTTAGCCCTCTGGTCAGCTAAGGTAATTCTACTTATGCTACAGATCCCGTTAAGGCCAAGCATCTCTCTTTTCCGATCTTAGCCCTCTGGTCAGCTAAGGTAATTCTACTTCTGCTACCGACCCTTCGTGGCCGGGCGGTCTGCCTCTATCTTTTGATTCCCAAGACAACTATAGTCTGTGAATCGAGGTAGTCAGGCCTCCTTCGTTGCGTCACCGAGTATACCAAGAACATTGTGCGCTTGGTATTTCTCACCCTACCTTGGGTTTATCCAGCCTCCCCGGGTACCATCCTATCCCCACGGGAGTCAAACCTCGTCAAAGTTTGACAAAAACTTGGACCCTTAGTCGGAAAAGACTCCTCCATTTCCACAGGCTACAAAAACATTATACGTTTGTAGCCCAGTTCGCCTAGGGATATGCAAAATCCCGGGTATCACCATTCACCACGGGAGTTGGATCCCGAGTTAAATTCGATATGAAGTTTCGCGCATTCCTCATTACACTTTCATCATTAATCAAGGGGCAAAAATTTTTCTTTCTAAAATAATCGATTAATTGATAAAAGTGTCACATCATACCACGTCACTACACGCATGCTAACTTGTAAGGCGAGTCTAGGGGCATAACCCCTACTTCCCCACCAACAACGCAACTCCGAGACGCTCTATCAACTGTGAAGGCCGTTGAATTTGAATGGACTTGGATGATTGCATACCTCTGGACTTAAGACGGTCCACGTCAAAGCTACTCCGACAACAGGGAAACTCGTGCCAAAGCAGTTCAGACGCTCCAAAGGCACTCCCCAGCGGATCAAACCTCCGAGACTCTCATCTTCAGGTAAGTACTCCCCACGCTCATTTCGTGTTCAAAAATTCTATCCGTAATAAAATTTTCTTACACGAGGGGCTACTATGAGCACCAAAATTTTTTTCAAGAGCAATGATGAAAATCGGCCTCGATCGGTACCTTTTTAGCAAATTGCTTACACGTGTATGGGTCCTAGAACACTGAGATTGTCACAACTGAGGCCCAAACTGAGTATCTGTCAAGTGTGTTAATGAGCCAGAGCCATAGGATTTCAGTTTGTACCCAAAATCGGTCAGACTGGAGACCTTTCCTCCACTTACTCGCTAACCGAACTGACTCTTAAACAAACCACCACTTGACTACCTGTTATTTGTCCCCACCCCCTAACCAAACCTTGATCAAACCCTTAATCAAACCTAACCCATCACTTACCCCCACTTCCCCTTTGACCCAAAGCCAAACAACCCAAACTAACCAAAACCAAGCCTTAGGCCTGTGAATCACGCAGAACAGGAAGAGGAGAAGATAGGTTGAATGCTGGATTTGGTAACAACCTTTTAGAGACAATTGAGAAAGAGGGATGGCATCTTTGCCAATCCAGGAAGGAGAAAAGATAGGCTGATGCAAGCCCTTGACTGGGTTTGAATTTAAATGGGAAGCATCAGCTTCATTTTACAGAGGGGGAAAGGGAAAATTTCGAAAGGATTGCAAACTTCATTTTTCTCTAAAAGACTAAAAAAATTCCTCTCAACTCAGTTTGGCTCGAACCTCTCTTTACTTCCCACAACTTTTAACCAAGCAGAAAAAAACCTTTCTCACCTTCTTCCCATCCCTGTTTACACTTCTATGAGACAGAGCATTCTCACAACTTTCTGGAAACCACAACCGCACTATGAAAACAAGTGCTCTGACCCATAAACATCCAGACTCTTGAAGAAACAAAACTCTTTTGGAAATCAATACCTGGTTGGAGTCTCTGTTCGTGACAAGCTCGTTGACATAACTCCGTGGTTCTCGATTTCCATACACTTGAAATCACGCTTCAAAGGTAACTATTCCTAAGCTCAAACTCTTTTTGACATGCTTGGCTTGCTATGAAAGTGTCTAACTGAGCTTTAAGCTGTGAAGATGTTGAAATGAATAAAAAGAAATCCAATGCTCTGTTTTCTTTTAACTTCTGTAACTTTTGATTAAATTTTCAAACTCCTTTTTAACACGTCAAAGTCCCGTCTTTTTGATTTATGTCGAGCTTACAAATGTTTTCTAAGTGTTTGGGACAAATCCGAGTCAAAACCGAGCAAAAATAAGTGAAATCATGGTTGTTGATGAAGTTGCAGAAATGGTGAGAAATGACGAACACTGTGCACTTTAGTCCCATTTTGCCAGGTTCCTGTTCATGATTTCACTATTCATCCCTTTTCGGCCCGTTGCAAAAATTATTTTTTGAAGACACCACTGAGTCAAGAAAAATAAATCACGAATGTTGGAAAAGGAAAGAAAGACAAAAAAATTCATTTAGGGCGTTGTTTTTACGTTTTTGTATTAATTATTTAAAAAAAGGGGGTGGGCTGCTGGACAGCAGCCCACTAGGGCTGCGCCCAGCAGCCCGCTTGGGCTACTGTCAAGCAGCCCATAGGACTGCTTGACCAGCAGCCCCGGCCCCCTGGTCCCGTTTCGATCTATTTTTGTCCCGTTTTAATTTAATTTTATTTTTAATTTTATTTTAAAAATATTTGTTTAGCGTTTTTTATGTATTTTTTCCGGTATATTTATTTATCGCCGGTCACATTTTTTTATTAAAATGCTTTTTGTGGTCCGTTTACACCGTTTTATCGGCCCAATTTTTACGCTACATTTCTCCAATCTTTTGTGTATTTTTATGTGCATCACGAAATAATTTTTGAGCACATTTAATTATCCGTTTGCATTATATTTAATTTATCGCACTTTAAATATTTATTTGACGTGTCGATGAGTGCCGATAAATTAGCACGTTAATTATTTGCATCTATGACTTAGTTTTATTTTCTTGCGATTATCGTGTGCATCTAAAAAATCGCGCCGGAAAGTCGGGTTTAGGACCGCTAGAACAGTCCAACGAAGGGGTTGAAACCCCGGATTTCCTACTCATTTAATAATTCGCATGCGTTAAAATATTTAAAATACGAGCCAAACACTTTTCAAACGAACATTACTTTGCCCATATGTAACTTGAGCCAAAATTATTTTCAGGCCGTCGCGAGTCCATCTCTCGGCCCAAAACACCCGATCCGAAAAATCACTTCGGATTGGGTGTCCCCCTATATCGTGATCCCGAGCTTTCTCAATTTTCCATTCTTCAACATGTCCATTTCAAGCATGATGTTGTGCTAAGTGTTTATTTTTTAAGCAATGATGCACGATTTATGTATGTGTAAATGCATGCTTAGATGGATGTTACCCCCCTCCCCAAACAAATATATCTCATAGGACTTATTCTTTATTCGATATGGTTGTAAATATATTCTTTGCCTTAATTGTTTTATTTTTTCGTAATTTATATCCTGCTTACGTGTGTCCGCTCACTTTAATTTAATCCAAACTAAAATTAACTTAGGTTTTCTCGTGCAAATAAAAATGTTTTATTTCAAAACAATATCGATTTTTTGAAAAGTCTTTCAAAGAGGATAAGTAAATGCCTTGTCCGAACTCGATCTCTGGATTACGGTTTTGGATTCGAGACTCGAGTCCGAGTAACACCGTGAATTAATTCCTGGTAGAGCTTGAAACTGGGTGGCGACTCCAAAATCGTTTTCTAGGAATCCGAGTTTGGATTTCTTTTCCGAAAATTTGTTTTCTCTCAAAAATCATTTTATTTTGATTTTGATAAAACCCCAAGCATGCGTTCACACGCATATGTAGTTTGAAAATCCTTCCTCCGAAAGCCTCGAGTCCCTATTTGGATCCGTCTCTTAGCGGGGGTAGTAAGAAAGGAAAATTCCACTCGCTTGGAAACGTTTTCTTTTAGAGTTTATTTTCTACCAAAACTCGTGTTTTCTTTTAACACTTTTTATCGCTTTTATTACTTACACTTTCAAAAATTAAAGTCTAAAGTCCCGCGTTCGCACACGCTCATTTAATCGCCTAAAGACTTACTCGCTTTCCTCAAACCCTTTTCCTCGTTTTACCTTAACTTCTCCATTTATTTACTTATTCACTTTATGTAAATTGAACACTTCAAAACCATCTGCAAAACCTATATTTTCTCTTCGATAAAAAGTCGCTGCGCTCATAGATACCATTTAATGTGTGGAAAAATTAATAGGGAAAGGAAGACAGGAGTTGAGATAAGAAGTTAGGGAAGAAGGAGAAGAATTCACATAGAGAAGAAGAGGAACTTTAAAGAGAGGGAACAATTCTAAATCAATTTCAATCTCCCCTCCATCTGCGTGTGTACAAGCCTTAATGGCTATTTAGCTATAATGGACAGCTGTCCAATTACACATGTAAGTCTACCTAAAATAGGTATAGAAATTGTTAAACGCAGAGTTTTATCTTTTCTCTTCCATACGTTGCTCATCTTCCTCATATCAAAAACCTATCCCCAAACCCAACAAAAGGTCAGTCTTTCTACATCCCTTTTTTTCACGTCTCTTGAGTTCTCTTTTACTTTCATGTTTTGATATCTTGTTTGAGGGTCTGCTGTGTTAAGAACTTTATATGATTCATTCATTTTGGTAATGGTAACCCAGTAGAGATCACGTGTCGGACGCATGATCGGCGGCCTTAGAAATACATCTGCATACCTAGCACGTGGGCGTCCAGAGGAAGGTTAAGGGCGAAAGGAACCCCAGAGACGCTCGGTTGACCAATTGCCGCCCGTTAGGTGTTCCTGCCTTGAGAGAAAAAGAGGGGACCACTGCATTTAATGCAGTAATTAATGTTGCATTTAATGCAAGAACAAGGTGCGACTCGACAAGATGGAAGGAGTCTGAAGTCAGAAAAGGAGTCCAGGTCAAGTATGCATAGGCAACCACTTTTTGGATCAATAGCTGACATGATCGGCTAGGCTACGCCATCAGGTGCCCTATAGCGACGTGACACGTAGCGACTAAGGGCAATATATAAACCACGAAACTGATACAGGTAAAGGATGATCTTCGACACTACCCTTTCATATATTATTCAGATCTAAGACACTAACTTAAGCATCAAAGTAGTATAATCCAGGCAACCCAGTTCTGATTTGTTTATCTTGCAGGTGGACGGAATTCTTCCCCAATAAGAGTCTTCGGCCATCCCGGCTTACACAAGCTATCATTTGGTGCGGTGAGCGTGGTCCAACAGTGGCGATAGCTCACTCTGTAATGAATACAAACCTAACAGATTTGGTCCACCCCGTACTAGTACCATACCCCGCTGGAGCTCTGTCGTAAGCGAGCATGCAAGACCCAGTATTAGCCTGATAGAGTATCATTGCTCACTATGGAATCATCCCGGAACATGCTGCCCTGCTCAGAATATGCCCTACCCCCACAGTGGCAGCTTCAGGTCACCAACCTCCAGCCATGACGATGGCCACGCATCCAACACCATTCCAACCCTACAATGATTTCTATCCCCCACCAACCAAGAAGCATTCGACCAAGATCCATCAATGGACCCCTCCTTACACTACAATCCGTGGGGGGTATGGACCGTACTCTTGGCCTCATTACTCCCACGTACAAAATCCAACCACATCCTCCCCACGTTATCCCCCTCAACACACACACCCGATACCTCCACCCCCCACCAGTTCCCTCTATACCTATTCTCTCCCACCTGGCCTACCCACCAGCGGCAGCCGTTCTGGCCCTGACCACTCATCTGCTAGCGGATCCCAGATTTGAAGCCTTATTGAGACAGGGACTGGACAAATATAATATGGCTTATCAAGACCCTATTTCTCACTCCGCGGAATCTCAGTTTTGCAGGCATATTATGGATATGTCGTTCGACTAAAAGTTCAAATAGATAACCATAAAAGACTACGATGGGAAAGACAACCTGAAGGACCACATTCAAACCTTTTACAGAGAAAATGAGGCTAGTTGGTGCCACGGAAGGCCTAATATACAGGTTGTTCGTCACAACCCTAAGGGGACCTGCATCCTTATGGTTTGACAACTTGGATCCTGGGTCCGTCATAGGGTGGGACCACCTGGAGAAACTTTTATGTTCCAACTTTTCTTGCTTTATACCTATCTGCAAGCCGTCTCACAATGTCCATAATGTGAAGCAGCTGCTTGGGGAATCCTTACGAAAGTACATAGAACGGTTCAACTGGGCGTACCTGAACGTCAAAAACCTGAATTTCACCACGACATACAACACCATTAATGAAAAGATGCACCACGACTTGGTCATGCGCAAGCCCAAGGATAGAATTACCGTGATGACATGGGTTAAGCACTTTGTGGAATTCGAAGAGATGGAAGAAAAAGCCAGACACACTAGCCGAACAGAACCAAGGTCTGTGTTTAATAGATAGCTAAGTCCGACTGTTTCCAATCACTCTCGGCATAAAAGGACAGGCCATTTCAAAAATAGAATGGATTATCGGTTCATGCCTTTCCCCAAACCATCTAACATAGAACTACTCGAAGCGAGAATAGACAATCAGACCTCATCTAACACCCTCCCCTCAGATAACTGGGACAAACTTACTGCAGATACCATAAGTCAGAGGAACACAGTACGGAGGCATGTTGGGTCTTGGCTAAAGATGTTGAGGCAATGATCCAAAAAGGGAAAGCCAGACCTACGGAATCAAGGCAGAGCAATGCACCCAAAAAGCCTCAGGAGGCAGACAGATAGAAGCCCGTGATGATCGTTGGCCAGTGAGGGAATGCAGAGGAACAATCATGGTAATCGTAGGGGGACCAGAGGCAGCATCCGATTCCAAGCGATCGCGATAAATAGGAGTTGGACCTGGCAAACCAAAAGGAAGACTTTATCCCCTTTGAAGAAATTACTAACGTCCCGGCCAGACATACGGATGCCCTGGTAATAGAGGCAAGCTTAGAAGGCTACCTCGTTAAAAGAATCTCGATTGACTCTAAAGCTCAGTAAATCTTATTACCAAGCACGTGACGGAGAAAATAAGGTTGGTACCTAGACCAATTCAGCCCGTACATACACCATTGGTAGGTCTAGGAGTTGTTAGGCAGGCCACCCTCTCACTAGATGTGGGTGACAATAAATATATTTGGATAGGCAGATGCCGTGTTCACCATCATCGATACGCCCTTCACATACAATATCATCCTGGGTTAACCTTTACTCATAGATTCAGAAGTAGTGCTATCCCTCCGCTACCTCGATATGCAAATCTCCTTCAGTGGAGGGATGAAGGGCAACCAACATGCAGTACAGAGAACTTACTTAGCATCCTTACAGTCGTCGGAGGAAGCCAAATACGAAGAACACACCTGCCATACAGAGCCTTTGGATGAGTTAGAAACCTTTCTGCTCGGGGAAGGAATGGAAGTGAATATTTCTAAAGAGATGAACCCAAACCTCCGTGTGCAGTTGACACAGGTTCTGGTGGAGGAACAACAAACTTTTACCTAGATGCAAATAGACATTATAGGGGTGCCAACCTTTGTCATCCAATACTCTTTGAATGTTGACCCGAAAGTCACTCCAGTAGCCAAAAAACGAAGAAAGTAGGTGCTCAAAAGGTAGGAAGCCGCTCGAACTAAAGTTCGGGGCTAGTTGATTCGGCAGGTGAGTTGTTACACACTCCTTAGTGGATTTTGACTTCCATGACCACTGTCTTGCTATCTTAATCAACCAACACCCTTTGTGGGTTCTAGGTTAGTGCACAGTTGGGCTTCATAACCCAGCTTCCGGTTTATCCCGCATTGCCAGTTCTATTTACAAAAAATGGCCCACTTGGAGCTCTCGATTCCTTTGAGTGAAAAACCTAAAAATGGAATTGGGATTCATCCCTAATGGAGTTAGGATGAAAAATGTTAGTCCCTAATATAGTTAGGGAACAAACCTTGTGGTCTATGGTGGCGACCATAGGCTAAGGACCTGAACCGATCTTTCTTCAGTGGTGACTGTAAACTGGTGAAATCTTTCCACTGATGGTGACTGCAAATTGGTGATCTGGCATGGTCAATAAATCTAGAAACATAGGTCTATGGCATCACCTGCTTGCCTACGACAATCCATCCCTAACGAAATGGGATGGAAACTTCAGCCATTAATAATGTTGGGATAAACTTTTTTTTATCAAATTGTTATTATTATCTTAAAAAAACCTTATATAGTTTTTTCTTTCCATTCCAATCTTTGAATCATCATGTATAAAGGCTCTCTTCTTATATCTCATAATGAGATAAATGAAAAAAAAAATACTAAAAATTAAATCGAAGAGAGTTGGAGAAATTGGGGATTCACCAAAAAATTTATAGCTTTGAATTTTTTTTGAATATTTACGGATCCTTTTTAAATACCTTAAATTTTGTCGGAGTATTTCAGGTCCTCCTTTTTATGGGAGGCCCAAACTAATCTCCGTCGCACAGCTCCTTGTGCTTCCCGTAGGGGGTAAGGCTCGAACTCAAGACCTCCCTTAAAATTGAACACCTTAAAACAATGGTTTTACCAACTGAGCTAGCCCCGTGTGTAACTTTGAATTTTTTAAAAGAATTTAAAAGTTGATCTCGAGGTTCACTTTGTTATTATATTTATAATTCTTAAACATTAAGAAATTTCCTACATTTGGTTTTATATTGTAATTTGAGCTTTAGGTATTTGAGATTTTATGATTTTGTGGGTGATGAATTTTTTTGGTTGTGTGAGTTTGATTAGTAATATTGCAATTGAGATTGACCATGGCTAAGAAATTGAATTTGTTTCCTCTTACTTTGACTCTTAATTAGGGAAATTAACAATGAAATTTTTGTTTAGCTAATTTTTACACTTTTTTTTATCATTGTTCATTTAACTTCAAGATAGCCAGCCATTTATTGGCAACTCATGCTGAATATGCTGGAGAAAATTCGATGTTTAACTAATTTTCACTTTTTCTTTTATCATTGTGCATTTAACTTTAAGATAGTAATCTATTGGAAACTTAGGTCTAGGGATGAGTATGGGGCGGGAATTCTCTATTCCCCGCAGAGACTCACCCTGACGGGGAAGGGAAATCCCCGAATTCGCGGGGAATGACATGGGGAATCCCTGAATTCGCAGAGTGGTTTAGAGGTTTCCGCCCCTCCCCATTTCAACACCTACCGAGATTCCTATGGTATCCCTACGGATAATTATATTTTT
This sequence comes from Euphorbia neoarborescens, assembly GCA_948330485.1. Lineage (NCBI taxonomy): Eukaryota > Viridiplantae > Streptophyta > Magnoliopsida > Malpighiales > Euphorbiaceae > Euphorbia > Euphorbia neoarborescens. The sequence goes on along the minus strand of CAOJCR011095849.1, from coordinate 4,975 downwards.
AAAATATAAATATATATTATAATTACTTATACTATTAATATTATTACATATTTTAAAAAATAAAAGAAAAGTAAAGCAATACATGGTAAGAAACTAAAAAAGTTAGATCGTCTCACTACCTCATCCTCAAACAAATTAAACTTATTATTTTATTTCTTATAAAATTAATTTTAAAATATATTTAAATGGGGCATAGAGATCCCCGTCCCCACGGAAAATTTGGTGGGAATGGGGATGGGACAAAATTTTTCCCCGCCAACCTTATGAGGATGAGGATAGTGATTCTCCGCTATTGGCGGGGAAGGGGATAGTACTGTATTCTCCGCTCCTGCCCCGCCTCACGATCATCCCTACTTAGGTCGAGTATGTACGTGAAAATTTATATTTGAATCCCACTAAATACATTATATGAATGAGATACATGTAATTAAAAAAATATTCAAGAAGACTTGAACAAATAATTTCAAACCAAGAATCAAAAGATATCATAAGAATCGTGTATTCAATTTGAATTTCGGAATGAAAGATCATAGATTTAATTGGGCAAACAGAAAATTACGAGACTAATTGATAAAGAAAAAAATATAAGAGGAACTACTAAAGAATGCATGCCTTTGCATGGTGAATACGAGTGAATGTGTACTTGGCTAGCATGTGTGCCTTCATTATAAGCTTTTAAGGTACTATTAAACCGCCTCACGGACTTAAGAGATCCTATCCAATCGAATGAAGTCTGTACTAGCTTAAACTGTACTTGGAAATTTAAATTTAAAAATATTCAGCTCAAGCCCCAAATTGCAACAATTGGACTCGATGAAAATTGAACTTTTGATTTGCAATTTAAGAGTGCACCACTTGAGCCTAATTCAAAGCTATTAAGGGTCAGTTTGGTATTACTGTTAGGAAAAGTGAGTTGGAACTGTTAGAGAAAGTGTTGTGCTGTTAGGAGAAAGTGATGTTTGGAAAAGCTGATGAGTGTTTGGTAATATTTTTGTAGTTGTAACTTTTTGTTAAAAGCAGTTTGTAATGCGTTTAGTAAAATTGTCTAAAAAGTGCTTCAATATTAAAAAAAGATATAAAAAGAAACTTTAAATTATAAAATAATTATGATATAAATTAATTTTAACTAAAATTAATATAATAAATAAATAATATTAGAAATTAATTATTTTATATAAATTATATAAATGAAATCATATATAATCATTTCTGTAATAATTATCCATACATATATAACAATTTTATCAAATAAAGTGAAAATTTTAGTGACTATTTCTATTTGTCATCAAACAAAAAACAATATTATCACAAATGGAATTCATTTCTATACTACTAGAACAAGAATTATCATATAAACACATTACATGACACAATTGCAATGAAGGTAACATTCACTGCCATCCCCAATAAGGCATTTGCAAGCATCTTTTGCAGGAGAAATTTTACTATACGTCTGGCGTATCACATCATCCGTACGCCAAGCCAATAAAATTATGACATATCATATATTTTAAGGTATGAATTAATAAATTAGCATATCTGAAGTTCATATTTTATGGTATAATATTTTTATTTTAGGGTTTATAATTTTATTTTAATAAATAATTATTAAATAACTAATAAATTAATTATATATTATAATTTTCTAATTGGTTAAAAAGTGAAATGAATACATCTTATTGGCTTGACATACCACATTAACGGTAACGGTATGTCAAGCGTATAGTAAAATCTCTCTCTTTTATAGGTAGTGGCTGAAGACGCAAGGTCAATACCTGTACGTGTATTTGGAAATTAGACTACAATTGAAATGAAAATGATGCAAGGGCTTGCACGGTTAATGAGCAAGTCCATGAGCTCTACAAAAAACATTTCTAAGGGAAACTGAAATTTTTACAGTTGCAACCAATTATCATAATGTTTCCAATATATTATCGATAACTATAAGTATCATCAGACTTCACGCAAATGAAAGGAAGATACAGTATATAATCTGCATGTTGCTACATTATTCTCAATTTTCTTGAGCTCTCATACGGTCATTCAATATATGAAATTACAAGCAATATAAATTCACTCATAATATTGTCTTGCCTGTCTGGATCTTAAAATCTGTTGGAAGGGTCAAATCAATAGTCAATTAAAAAAAGTTTAAGCTATAGATCACTAACTTTCCTCTTCCAGTGAAACTCTTGAGAAACCATCCAATATAAAACCAAAGAATTATGCAAACTATACAATCTGTAAAATGCAACATGAAATTTAGATTCCTAAACGTGCCCCACTCCTTCGGACTTCAAAAATATAGGTAAAGCAGAATTACATAAACATTGTCATTCGTCTCAGTAAATTTCCTCTAAAAAATACACAAAAAGTCTTTATCAGAGTAGCAGCAAGCATTCAAATTTACTTAGACAGGCAATGAAACACCAAGCCTAGTCTTGATATCAAGTATTATGTTTGGATTCCCATCCCAATTCATTTCCAGCTCCATTGTAATGTCATTTTCTCCACCTTCTATGATAGAAACTCCTAAAAAACATTGATTTGTAAGAGCCTGAAGATGAATAATAACCACCAGTCTGTTTAACGTTCGCAAAGACATGTACCAAGATATGACAATACACAAAATATCTAGTTTGTTCCGAGAGTAAACCTGAAAAATTTCAACGAAGACAGTACAAATGGCATGTATTGCTCAAGAACAGGTTCCACCGAAGCCTTTATCAACTCAGAAGCTGCCTACAAACATCAAATTTTGAAACATACATTTACTCCTATCAAAACAACAGCACAGACAGTAATTTAGGCATGTTATCAATCTAAAAAATCAATTACAGAACTCATTAATCACTTAATCTCCAAAATCCAGAGCAAGATACACTCACAAAAAAGAAAAAAAAAATTGTAAAATCAAATAGAAACAACCAGTAAGTACCTCATTGACATATGGCCAGATCTTGTGAGATAAAGATTGAGCCAAGTGAACGGAAGAAACAAAAAAAAATATGTCTCCCAGAATTCAAAAAGATTTTTACTTCTATTCTCACCATAGGCAGCCGATCGACATATACAAAAACACTTTTAAGTTCAAAAGAACCACCAGATGTTTGCAATTTTGGATATCAAGGAATCTTGCAACAGTATTCAGGCAAAAACTAGAAGAAAAAGAAAAGGGTGATAGAGAACAGGTTGTTCTAAATAGCATTTTCTTACATTGATCGTGGGCAAGAGATTACTATTAGGAGCAACATAATGGAAGAAGCAAAGTTTCTATTCACAGCAACAACTTGAGGTTTTGAAGATCGACCAAAGGTTATTCACAGCAACAACTTGAGAAAAGTTTCAATACAAAAATCTATTTTAAAATTAAATTCACTTGATTCAGCTCAAGCAATAGATAACGAATGAAAGGGATTCATATTCCTGAAGGAAGCTTGAAAATTCTTGCCATCAAATGGCTGTTTACTGCTCACAATGGTGTACAGCAACAGAGAACGGAAGAAAGAAAATAAGGAAAGGGGAAAACAGACCTGATTAAAGGAGGAGCACCAAGAGAGGAGAAGGTGGAGCTGCAGCGGACCACAAGGCAGAGCAGTGGAGCTAGATCGATTGAGAACGGAAGCACGGATGAGAGTGGTGGAGGCTTCAAATGCGTGTTATTGGAAAGCTACTGAGTTTTTCTCAGATTTTAATAAAAGCATGTAAACGGTAGTTGCCACAAACACTGTGTGATTTACCAAAATCATTTTGGACTAGGGTTGTCAACGGGGCGGGGCGGGGCGGGGCGGGACGGGGCGGGGATTGACAATCTCATCCCTGCCCCAATTTTAAAAGGGATCCCCATTCCCGTTCCGTTAAATAAACGGGGCCAATCTTCTAATATCGTCCCCGCTCCTAACGGGGAACAGGTTCCCCGCGGGGATCCCCGTCTCCGTTTAAAAAAGATTAATACATAAAAAAATTCAACATTAACCCACTAATACAAAAATTTTATAAATATAAACACTATACAAATATTTTAAATTTTAATTATACTATAAATACTGTGGGTTAATTATAAATTCTAAATTTTAAAATATTTCATATGATAATATTATTAATGTAATATGATATGTATTGTATAAACATAGACTATTCACTCATGCATTACTGAACATCTCATGACGGTCAGTACGCGTGATTTTTCAATTATTTTTGTAGCCAACTTTTTGTTTAATAAAATACAAGTAAGTTGTGTGTCAAGTGATGTGAATCCGTAAATAATTTTGATAAAATTTTTGAAATTTATTATTATATTATATAACTTATATAATAATAATATATATTAAATATAAGTTAACGGGTCGGGGGAATTAACGGGGACGGGGACGGGGACAGCGGGGCGGGGAGAGGTAATCCCGTCCCCGCCCCATTTACTAAACGGGGCATAAATCTATCCCCGTCCCCGCCCCATTTACTTAATGAGGAAAATATAAACGGGGAATCCCCGTCCCGATTGGACGGGCCCCTGCTGCCCTGTTGACAACCTTATTTTGGACCCTAAAATCATTTTTCCACTCTAAACCCCACTTTCCCATCATGGGAAATGGGAAAACAATGTCAAACGGAGCATAAATATATATTAAAAACTTTATATATATTTATATATTTATAAATGAATACTATAGAGAAAATTTATATATATATATATATATATATATATATATATATATAGTGAAATAGGATATTTGATGTTTTGGTCCTATTCCAATTGAATTCAAAGCCACTTAAACTTAGACGGCTAAATTTGAATTTAGACCATACAATTTTATAGAAAAAAAGCAGAAAGTGTGTAAATAATCTGGTAATCGAATTTTCGAACCGAACCGAACTAAATTTTGGTATTTGGTTTGGTTAATTTAAAATATAATTTTAATTTCAGTTCGATTCGATTATGTAAAAAAGTTTTAATAGTCGAACCCAACCAGAGTAT
>CAOJCR011095166.1:0-10408 GCA_948330485.1 Euphorbia neoarborescens | reverse complement strand
ATAAATTAAAAATACAAATATTAATTTAAATAGTTCAATTCAATTACTATAATTCATATCTATATATATGGAGAATAAAATAATAGATAAATATTAATATATATATATATAATTCGGTTCGGTTCGGTTATTAAATTTTTTACATAACCGAACCGAACCGAACCGAAAAACCGAAATTTTAGAAAAAATGAAACCGAACCGAATTATATTTTAAATTAACCAAACCAAATAGTATAATTCGGTTCGATTCGGTTTGGTAACCGAATTTCCGAACCGTTTGCACACCCCTACAAGCACGTGTTCACACGTACGCTGGTTAAGGCTTCTTCTTACAGGCCCTTAGGCCGCTTTTAAGGCAAGAGGTGCTTTATGAAAGACGATAAAAACCTTAACTTGCTTAGGCCCAAGCTTTAAACCCTAACCACTAACTCCTTTTCCCGCCGTCCACTCACAAATGCTCCTTAATAAGTTTTATAAGGTCCAGTAAACCACTTTCTTATATCTATCAGTATATGGATATGCAGTTGTGTTGAAATTGAAGAATAAATAAAAAAAAGTTCCCATAAGGTTCGCCAAAAATTACTTAGGGAGTTTGTGTCATGGTCTAACATAATACTCTTTAGTACCCTATAAAGTCTTAAAATCTCTCTTAAGAAAAATTCAGTGATAGAAGACATCTCAATTATCTTTTTGTGAGAGACCAAATAAGTCATCTTGGAGAACTAGCCATTCAACACAAAGATAGAGTTTATCCCCATTTAAGTTAATGGAAACCCAACATAAAATCCATTAATAATCCTCTCAATTTAAATTTGGCACTAGAATAACACGAAATATGGTATTCTGAGTATGCTTTAATATTTGGACAAACAAAATGCAGTGCTACATATAAATGCTAAACTGCAATTTTAGCATTGCATTAGGTGTTGTAGTCATTGAAAAAGACCACTTAACCATTGGATTAGCCAAAATTAAACTATTGTATTAACGTATAACTATTGAAATATTTCTATCTAATGCAACAGGTATAGATATAGGAAAAAAAAATGTTGCAAATTCCATTTTAAGATTTTATTTCCCAAGAAGTCATTGTTCTTATGATTTCTCAAAAATAAACACGTTTAACTTTAAGGTTCTATTCAACTAAGCTCTCAGAAGGAAGATAAATTTTATTTATGTAAAAATTATCTATCAACTATTTTAGTCTCACTCTCAACTTATTGTCTCAAAAGTTTTTTATTTTAAGCATTAGAAAAATAATTACAATTGAAAAATTATTATGGGTTAATTTTAAAATTTCATTGTATATATTTTACAATAAACTTAATAACTATAAATACGTAATTTTTTTATTTGCCAACATGGGAGCACAGATAACCTTTTATTTATTAATTTCATCCATTTTCAGAATATGAAATTTCTTTTCTCATATCTCTTGCCTAAAAAGCAATCAAGGGAATCGAAGAAGAAATGAATGTGTGCGAACGTGGCTTGGGATTGCATTTGAAAAACAAATTTATAAAATAAGTTCTAAGAGACTAAAATATGAATCTCTAAAACATTGACAATGACAGGAGTCACCACCCAGTCTCAAGCTTCACCAAAAATTTAAACAGGGTGTTTTTTAGATTGAATACAAACTCATGCACCGTTCCAAAGATTTGGGTTTGGATGAAAGACTTATTAATCCCTTTTTAACTCAAATTTGGTGATAAAATGTAAGAGTAGCATAATGCATTATTTTCTCCTTTTATTTTTATATTTGCACACATGCATTCGAAAGCAGTAAATAAATATAGGAAATTAAAGAAAACATTACTAGCCATATGTAATCTATTATAGGAGATACATTTGTACATAAGAGAAATGGGGTACAACCACTTAAAATACATGGGAATCTAGGAAAATGCAACAAAGAAATTAAATAAATCCTAACATGCATCTACATAGCTGACTACCCTGCATCCACAAAGTTAGCACAAATATGACACATAGGACTCAAATAAAGATGTGTGAAATATTCATGCAACAGAATATGGAGATTGATAGCCTAGGGTCATTTCTTTAGGCAATAGCCCATCAATTCGGTAGATTGGGCCTGATTAGATCTGGAAAATAATTTTTATTGAAATGAGAGTTGGGACTTGAAATTCATTTTATCTTTAAAACCTTTGGCCTAAATTTTATTGGATTTGAACAACATATATAAAGTGGGTTGGATAACCGAAAATACAGTGTTTCATTCATTGTACTCACTTAGTAACCCTAGACTCGGCTTTGAGGGTCGACTTACTACTATTTATACATAAACAAGAAATTAAATCTTGGTCTAATGCATGAAATCTATAAAAAAAATACATTTTGTCTGCCTAAAATAACCATATAACTATGATTTAGGCTCCATGAATATAAATTATAGTCGTGCAACGATCTAAGGAATAATAAAATGGCTCTTATATCGAGGCAATCTGGGTTTTGTAGGTCAGATTATATAACTGCATAGATATAAACTATACCCATATAGGTATAACCGTATCCTTGCAGCTACAATCATCCATGTGTACGGCTCTTACTGAGCTGATAGACACTGTTATTTTTGGGTATCTATATCTATATGGGTACTGTCAAACTCTAGCATATCCATAGATTACATCTATATGGACACAATCTATGGTCATACAGTTGTAATAACAACTATATAGTTATGATATACTAAATAGAAAGTTTTTATATGATGAAAAACAACACAAATAGTAAGCAACTAAACTGGGGTTTAAGGCTCTCAGATTACCTTTAGGCCTCTTCAAGTTTGATGAAGAAATAACAAGAGGAAAAATCTAATCCAAGTTCCAAAATGAAAAGAGAAGGTCCGATTTGATCCGTTTTATATTAAAATCTATCAGGAATTTGATTCCAAAATAGTAGGAATTTAAAAATTTAGGGGAAAACAGATAATAAATGTGGATTTTATTCTAAAATTACCACAAAATTATTTCTAATTGATTATCCAACCGCAATAAGTATTTAGTTTGATTTGTCTTAAAATCTAGGCTCAAATCAATCTTAGAAGCTATTAGGTCAGCTTAGAATCAAATTAGAGAAGAAAAGAAGAAGGAGAAGATTGATTCTCTCTAAAATTTACTACTTTCTCTCTCTATCTTTTTTTTTATAAAAACTTCCTTTTCTATTTAGGGTTCTGAAAATTAGGCTTATATAGTGTCAAACCCAATCAAAACAATTTGGTTTGGGTTTTTCATTAAAGTTTTGGCTTAAAATCATTTTAACAGATCCTAGATAAGGATTATATCTGTGAAGTTATAGTTATATATGTGTGGGTATAACTATAGTCATGCAAATATAATGCTTTTATAGCTACGCGGTCATATATTACAGTAGTACGACTATGAAATATGACCATGCAGATATAAAAAACTTTTTAGAGAAAATTTTTGAAGTGCGGATTGTTTGATTTGAGTTTAGAGATTTGTTGTAAGATTTCCCATTCCTTGGTGTCCTTATATTTGTAAATATAGGAGATCATGTTTGGGCATGAAATTTCGGTAAAAGACATTTAATCACAGACCCATGGAAATTTCATGCTCACATACTGCCCCCTTCATGCGAGTTGATTCAACTATTGAATGTAGGAACATGATAGGGAGAGTGAGGATACTGACTTGAGTGTCAAGTCATTGATGTATGAGTCACTTGAAATCACTTCTTGCGTAGACATGAATTACTTAAACTAAGTGGATGCCTAAATGTCAGCTGTTTGGAGATTCAAGGATTGTTTGGACATGAACTACCCTAATTCAGTGGTCACTTGAATATGAAATGCTTGGGGATATAGAGGTTTCTTAGATGTGAATTGTTTGAATTCATTGGTCACTTGAATGTAAACCACTTGAGGGTCCAGGGTTAAATTCAGTAGTCATTTTGAATAAGGTTTCATAAGATGTTAGCCACTAGACTTATTTTTTTTGTAAGTATGAGGATTTGGTATTACCGTGCTTTTATCCCTTTTTCGATTATTTAGAAATAAAAAAATTTAGGTTTGGAAGATGTTGATGATTTTTTGTCTAATTATTAAAGGATCTGACACCTATGGAGAATTTGTGGAAACTAGCTATATCGAACTATTAAGGGGTTCTGGCTCCCATGGGAAAATTATAGTTCTTGGGATTATGCATTATCCCAAAGTAGGTTGAAGTCATCAAAGAGCTATGAGTTTGATCGTCGAGGAAAAAAATGAAGGAATCTTTCCCAATTATGGGTCCATTAACTGTCGAATTATGAAGGGGTTTTAACATCCGAGAGTAAATTATGGTACTTAGGATGGCTGAATATCCATAAGAAGGTTGACATTACCAAACAATCTATGAGTTTGGATACTCATTGAAAACAATGAAGGATTCCTTAGCTGGTTATTTTGGAGTCCAAGATAGGTTCAAGTCACCATTTAAGCTATGAGTTTGATGCTTGGTGAAATGGAGGAAGCCTAGCCGATTGTGGGTCTAAAGTAGATTAGTGGACTTCTTACCCAACAGGGTCTAAAGTAAATTAAATATAGATTGGACAACTTGGCAGTCTAAAATCTAGGACTTTATGGATGTATGCTTAACCGAAGGGGGCTCAAAGTAAGATAAATTGACACCAAACGAGCTATAAGTCCAATGTTTGGGGATTTAGGAATTCTCACTCAATAGGGGTCTACAAAATAGGATGAGCAATGGTTAAGTTTCCAGGATTTAGGGATGCTAAGAAAAATGGGGTCAAAAGCAGGTATATCGATACAAGACAAGCTATGAGTCAAGTGTCACAGGGTTTTTGAATGCTTGGCAAATTGGGTCTAGAGTAGGTTTATCTGCACTGAATGAGTTATGAGTTTAATGTCTAGGATTTTGGGGTTTTGAGGTATGTTTTTACCACTCGATCAGTCATTTTGGAAAAACAAAATTTGCCCCTTCGACCGATAGTAAAAATAAGGCCGAGGAAGTTTAGGGCAAATTGATTTTCCCGAATTACTGAATTTGACTTACTATTTTGATTGAGGGAGCTTTAACCCGATCCTATCGCTGGCATGACTCTGAGATTGCTGCAGGACCGGTGGCGATTGTTAGGCAGTTTCGTAACCTTTCAATGTCTCTAACTCCAGTTTCATATATTAAATCTCATTCATTTACCATAAATGGTCTATAACTGCCCATTAATCCCTTATAACTACTCTAATTATTATCATTAAACCTATTAATCCTTCCTTTGCCCTATATAGTTATATTATTTTTAGATATGATACGCGCGAAAGAAATGTTCCCAATTATTTCTAAAAATTCCATTTCTAAAAGCTCTATTCTTCTTTGAATCTAGTGAAAAGTTCAAGTGCACGGTTGAGAGTTTGCTAACATTTATCATTGTATACTAGAAGACAAGATTCGACAACAGCTAGTGTCTTAAGGAGACTATTCAATAAGCCTCGATAAAATTATTCTATCTCGATTTAAGATTTTGGTAAAACTTTATATATTTTCATTTTTCATGTTTATTTATTCCATGTAATATTTATGTTCTATAATTTTCTTATTGCTGTAATCCGGCTGAGTACAAAAAAAAGTAATGCATGTGTATTATTTTTATATTATCTTCTAAACTTTGATTCTAATAATCTTAAGACAATGATAATATACTTTGTAATAAAGTTATAGGTTGGCTTTAATGGAATTCCTTGACAAGGATCATATTTTTTTTAACCTTAACTGGGATTATCTGGAACTAGACATATTCTAAACATTTCTAGACTTATTTTTGTTTTTGGACATTTTTTGTGTGGTTCTGTTATTTGGATATTTTGGACATGGAAAATATTTGGGTTATTATGATAATCTTAATATTTTATTTTATTGTCCTTTTTCTATGATCTTACTGTTCTTTTATTTGTTTTACTGAACGAAGAAAAATATAATGGCTGATTTGACTTTACGTATTGTGGGAGAAACTTCTAGGAATGTAATGGATGAATTAGTCCAATCAGTCCGGTTCAAAACCAAAAAGGACAATTTGGCCCAACTGGTATTAGAAACTTTACTTTAGGACGTGCACCTTTTCCTAGTGCAAACCTAGTAGAAAGATCAAAAAAAATTTCTGGCACAAATTTAAAATGTGGCAGAAAGATATGCTCTTTTTCTTGACTGTTCTTCAACTAAAATGGTTTATGGTGGAGGATCATCTCAATGTGGGAGACGATGTTATAGACCCCACAATACTAGCTGTTGTTGATGCATGAAATAATTTCAGTTTCATTTGCAAGCAACATATATTGAACTATTTGGTTGATTCCTTGTACAATATATGTGAGCCAATACAGACTGTAAAGGAAGTGTGGGGCTCGTTGGATGGGAAATATAAAATTGAGGGTGAGGGTGCTATGAAATTCTTTGTAGGCCAATTCCTTTATTTTAAAATGATTAATTCCAAAGATATGGTTTCTCAAGTGTAGGAATTACAACTATTGATCTGTGGCATGCGTGCTAAATGCATGGAGATAAATGAGTCATTCCAAGTGGATGAAATGATTGAGAAGTTGCCACCTAGTTGGACTGACTTAAAAAATTACTTGAAGCATAAACGGAAGGAAATTTTTGTGGAAGATCTTATTATCAGACTCAAAATTGAAGAGGATAATAGTGGATCTTTGAGGAAACTTTCTCATAAGCCAAAAGTGAGTTTGGTAGAGGTCAAAAAGGACTAGAGAAAAGGTAAAGGTAAAGCTGTGCCCAAATTGGGCCCAAAAGAGAGTATGTAAAAAAAGCCCAAATTCAATGGAAAATTTTTCAATTGCAACAAGATGGTCACAAGCATCATAATGAAGACTTCTTAAGAAGGCCAAGAATATTGAGGCAAACATAGTTGAAATTATCGTCAAAGATTTGGAAGATGTGAATTTATATGCTGTGTTTACCGAGGTAAATATGGCAAATTCAAATCTAAGAGAATGGTGGCTGGACACTGGAGCGACTCGTCATATATACTATGCCAAAGACTCTTTTATTGGTAAGACTCTTGTGGATAATATGGAGAAGCTCTACATAGGGCAAAACTACCTCTACAAATATCAAGGGAAAGGATACAATAGTGTGGAAGATGACTTCCAGGAAAGAAGTAAAACTATGAAATTTAATGTATGTCACTGATATGAGGAGGAACTTGGTTTCTTGAAGCCTTTTGAGTGTTTATAGGTTCAAAATGGTTTTGAGTCCCAGAAATTTATTTTTTCTAGAAGAGAAATATATATGGGCAAGGGTTATGAATGTAATGGAATGTTTAAATTCAATTGTATCTCTTGTAAAGCCAATATTGTTAATGAAAATAAAGTTCCATCTTCTTCGTATATAATTGTTTCATGTGATGTATGGCATGGCAGACCTGGACATGTTAATTATGATATGTTACGACATTTAATTAACCTGAATCATATTCTCATGTTTGTCACCGATAAAGATTATAAATGCAAATTGTGTGTTGAGACAATGATGACAAGAGATCCATTTCATTTTATTGAATGAAATAGGAAACCACTTGATCTGATACATATAGATTTTTGTGACTTGAAATTCATTCAATCAAAGGGTGGGTATAAATATTTTATTACCTTCACTGATGATAGCACAAAATTTTGTGATGTGCATTTGACTAAAAGTAAAGATAAGGCTTTAGGGAAATTCGTTCTCTGTAAGAAAAAAGTTGAGAATCAACTCTATAAGAAAATTAAGGTAGCCAGAAGTGACCACAGTGGTGAATACTATTCCCAAAATGGTAAAATTCATGAAGTAACACCGCCTTATTCTTCTTAATCTAATGGAGTTGCAGAAAGTAAAAATTTCACATTGAAAGAAATGATGAATGCGATGTTGTCCAGTTTTGGTTTACCACAGAATTTATGAGGGATGCAATAGTATCTGCGAATTATCTTCTGAATAAGATACCCATAAAAATATGGATGAAACCCCATATAAATTATGGAAAGGTAGAATTCTTTCCTATAATTACTTGAAAGTGTGGAGGTGTGTGGCTAAGGTAATGGCTCCATTACCTAAGAAATGAAAATCGGGCCAAATATTATAGATTACGTATTTATTGGACATGCTGAAAACAGTATTGGTTTCTTATGTATGAATCCAAAAACCCAAAAATACATAAGAATACTTTGATAGAATCAAAGGACTCAACATTCTTTAAGGATGTGTTTTTGTACAATCTGAAAAGCGAAGGGTCAGGAACCAAACGTCTCATGAAATGCTTGATCAAACAGATCAACAAGAAGTTGATAATGAACTTCAACAAATGGTTGAAGAAAACATCAATGATTCTTCCAAAAAAGATGATGATGAGGTACTGCCAAGAAGAAGTGAAAGGGTAAGGATACAGAAATCTTTTAGACCAGATTTTATTGCCTACATGGTAGATGTAGAACCTCAAAATTACAGTGAAGCTATAAATTCAACAAAAAGTCCTTTATGGAAAGAAGTCATAAGAAGTTAAATTGATTCCATACTATAGAACCATACTTGGGAATTAATGGATCTTCCTTCAGCAACTAAAACACTAACTTTTATGTGGATTTTCAAATGGAAAATTAAAGCAGGTGGAACAATCGATAAGTACAAGGCAAGTTTGGTTATAAAAGGTTTGAGACAAAAGGAAGGCCTTGACTATTTTGATACATATTCTAATGTGTCAAGAATAACATCTATTAGAATGATACTTTTAATTGTTATGTTGCGCAATTTAGAAGTACAACAAATGGATGTGAAAATAGCCTTTGTGAATGTAGATCTTGAATAAGAGATCTATATGGAGCAGCTTGAGGGTTGTGTGGCTCCAGGTCAGGGAAGGAAAGTTTATAAGTTGGCGAAGTCTTCATATGGCTTAAAGCAAGCAACAAAGTAATGGCATTAGAAGTTTGATGAAGCTATGATATCAAGTGGATGTCACATAAATGAGTGTGATAAGTGCATATATGTGAAAACTATGGGCCTAAGATATGTTACCCTGTGTTTGTATGTTGATGACATACTCATTATAGGTAGTAATGAGAATATGGTCAAAAGCACTAAGAATATCTTAAATTCAAAATTTGATAGGAAAGATATGGGATATGAGGATGTTATTTTGGGCATCCAAATAAAAAGAATACGTTAAATTCTTAACGTGTTTGAGCGAACAAATAAAAAGATAAATTTGCTAAAAAATAAATTGCAATTAAATTAAACCTAATTTAACGGTGATCTTCACTCAATCTTTATTTATAACGGATTCAATAATACAATAAAGGCGGCGAGTCTGATCTATGAATATTAATGAGGATGGCTCAATTAGGTCAAACTAGGTCTAATCATGCAATAATTATTAAACCCTAAATATGTGGATAAAATAATTTAAACTAGCGACTCTAGGTCCGATTATGCTTCCTAGCCGTTCTTCCTTGTTTAGAGGCGGTCTAGCTTTAGAAATCAGAAAATAAGAACCCGTATGTTTCACGGAATTGTCAGTTCCAATGGTTGCCTAGGTTTTAATCTAGGTAGGGTTGATATGAATTCGGTGAAATTAGGACTTTATAAGACTAGTTTGTCGTAATATCAAACATACAAGTGAATAAAAATATACGTGCAAATCAAAACCCTAGTTTTAACAAAACTGAGATGGAAAGATATAAGGAATCAATAAACGACAATCAAGTTGTAAGCTCGCATCAAATCAATAAGATTAGAGAAAAGAATAAACTCATGCCCTAATCCAAATTAATCGGATCTTGACGGTGTGAAAACGTTGAAGAAGAATCGCTATAAAAATGCCAATATTCAATCAAGAACTGCAAATCGCAAACGGGGAAGATTCTGTGTATAACTTGCCCATCAACCTTTATTGAAGAAATTGAAATCCGAAACAAACCCTTAAAACTTCGACAAGCTTTTTGGTACAAGAGTGAATGAAAGAGGACCTAAAAATAACCTAGAATAACCCTTAAATAGTGTAGCGAAAGAGTTATAATCAAAGTAAAAATCGTTTTAAGAGAAAACTGAACAAATCGTCAAATTATCAGTGGTAACGCGCCGCGTTGGCTTTCAAATTTTCGAAAGTTGCTCTCTGTAACTACAACGCGCCGCGCTGAGCTATCTTTTTTAGAACAATGCTCTCTGTAATCGCAGCGCGCCGTGCTGGATTCCTGGCGCGCCGCACTACATCATTTTTTGAATTGCACTCAACTTTAACCTCCAAATTTCAATTCTTCATATCTTTTGTATCCGAACTTCGATTTTCATGATCTTGAACCCGTTTGAAAGCTCGTAGCACGATCTCTAACTCTTCTTTTGAAGCCCACTCCGAAATTCACCTCCAACTGCCTCGAAAACCG
>CAOJCR011091981.1:0-11874 GCA_948330485.1 Euphorbia neoarborescens | reverse complement strand
ATATATACTGGAATTCTCAAGAAAATACATCAATGGATGGTGTCTTCATAATAGTAAAAGGGGTTTTTGGTGTAGTTGTAGAGTTTGAATTCTAAAACTTTCTGTTTCTATAATTAGGCGAAGCAAAATGTATCTTGTGTTCATTTTTATTGGACTCTCAATTTTTTCATAAGCTACTCTTTTAGAAAAATTATAAGATATACCGGGTCCACCACGTGTCCATGCACCCAAACCAATAAAAGTTTACCATCTCATTCAAATAAGTATATGTGTATTAAATTGAAGTGTAATGTCAACCTTTTATTGGTTTGGGTGCATGGACACGTGGTGGACCCGGCATATCTAATAATTTCTCTTTCTTTTAGAGTACATGTCTGATGATTACATAAAAACTATGATCTCTCTTTGTAATCTTTCAGCGCACGATTATCAGTAATATATTGTCTGCTAAAATTTAGTTTCCGTAAATGTCTTTATCCTTGTTTCAATGATGGTTTGGAGTCCTCATTCCCTTTCAATTAGTGTCTACTTTTAAGATTACGGTTTCCTTTGTGATGCAGAAAAGGTTAGGATTCAGGCTAATTATTATGTTCTCACTGGGTCTAAATATTAGTTTCTGAAGTAGATTTTGTAGCTCTATATGGAATTTAACCTTCAGTATCTTTCGAATATATATGACCCTAGTCATGTTGTTCCAGTGGTTACAGCTTCACATCACTCACATACCTATTGTGTCTAATGAAGCTTCAAATATTAGAAAATTTATAGCAATTGTTCTTAAGTCCACAAATCATGTTGAACCCTCATCAGTGAGGAAATAATGTTATAAAATCTTTTTAAACTCAGTGCTGCTAATATTCTTAGTATGTCATCAGAGTATTGGTGCTATATGAGACATTGAGACATTAGGTCTTCACAAAAAAGTGAAAGAAGAAAATTTGTGATGGAAGACTGCCTTTTTGTAGATAACTGTTGCTGCTTCAGAATAACAATTAAACTTTATTTTTAATGTTATATTTGCTGTAAGTGTTTAATGATCTGCATATAGAAGGCTTGCTATAGTTGATAAAGCAGCTTTTACTTGATGAGTTTTTTAAATTACACAGTCATTATGAAGGGACTGTTATCCTTGAATGTGTGCTTATAATTATTCATTGATTGTCAAAGGCACCTCCCAGTGAACTTACTTTTGAAAAATTTCTTTTTATGCTTCTAAATTATTCTTCTTTTGATAGCTTTTCTCTTATTCATATTAATCCTATTTTTCGGTGGATTATCAGGAATGGGAGCAAAAAGTACAGTTTGACAGCTACTTCCCAGGATATTTTTTAATGAGGGATCTAAATGAGGATTCTAACAGTTGCGGTTGGCCTCTCTACTATGGAGAGAGAACTTTTTGAATGGAAAGTATTATAATGGGTTTTTGCCAAGAACAGTTGTGGATGTCTATTCAGATCATGACAAAGATATTGGAGAAATTTTACAATACTCCAGGAGCACCACGCCACGTGGTACTCCTAGAGACAGAAAATGTGTGGAGCCCACACATTTATGTGGTCCCTACACATTAAAGTGTAGGCTCCACACTTTGTATTGTTTCTAGAAGTACCACGCCACGTGGTACTCCTGGAGTATTGTAAAATCTCTCAAGATATTGTTAAGCATACCATGCTGGAACATGAGGCTAATTTCAAGAATCAGGTTTTTTTTGTGAATTTCTTTTCTAATCATGGTATAATGTTCCTTTATTATGCTTTTCATGTGATTTGAATTCAGAGGTCCTTCACCTTAAATGTGATATATGAACATTGAGGCTGTGAAGATGAGATTTGAAAAGGAATGAAAATATTGAAAGGAAACATTTGTTCATATATCACAACATTTAAATAGAAACAAAAACGAAAATGGAGACAGATCAGGTCTTTTCTATACCGTATTATGATTTCAAGAGACATAAAAGCATAGGACTAGGACAACAGGTCTTTTTATATTTATTTGTAACTATTTTCTTATAATCTCAACTTTATTTTATATACACACGTTACACCAAAACTTTTCAACAATAAATTATTCATGCGTAAAAAAAAAACTCCATTTTATCTCGATATTTACACAATATTCGAAATTGTCTACTCTCATGGTTTTAAGAGTCAACGATATTTCTCTTCTTCTTCTTATATGGCTAGAAAACCTTACCTCAATGTGCTATTTCGTGCATTTTGTGTA
Organism: Euphorbia neoarborescens; assembly: GCA_948330485.1. Lineage (NCBI taxonomy): Eukaryota > Viridiplantae > Streptophyta > Magnoliopsida > Malpighiales > Euphorbiaceae > Euphorbia > Euphorbia neoarborescens. The sequence continues at coordinate 9,648 of CAOJCR011091981.1, read as the reverse complement.
TTTATATTGTAGTAAATCTCCTATTATTGTGTTTTAAATTTATAGCTTATATAATGTGGCTTTAATGTTGTGTAGATATTTAAGGCAGATTTCACTTGTCCTCCCTGGTTCTTCTCGAGTGCAAAGAAACTAATTAAAAGAATTTTGGATCCTAATCCAGTGATGGTATGCCATTTCTTCCACCTTGTCATTCTTATATGTAAAATTCTTCCTGTAATGGAAAGGATGCATCACAGCAATGTGTACCTGTGAATTTATGATGTATAGTAATGGTTTCCAACAGCGTGTACCTGTGAATTTATGATGTGTAGTAATGGTTTCCAACAGCGTATTACCGTTGCTGAAGTTATTGAAAATGAGTGGTTTAATAAGAAAGGATACAAGCCACCTACTTTCTGAATGATGAAGCTAGATTTTTATTTCTCTCTCTTTTTTGTGTGGTTTCTATGTGAGCCTTCCCTACCTTTTCGTTGAGCTCCTTTTGAAGGTTTAGTTAGTAAATTATTTCATCTTTTAAAATTTCTCGTGTCAAGTTAGAGGAACAAGTTTATTTTCTGATATACGGCCATATTCTTGAGACTGTAGCATTGATTTTCTTTTTCTAAGCTTGCTGCTTTACCTCCTCTTTGTATCTTCTTGTTGCAGATTACTATAATTTGCCTGTTTTGTTTTCTATCTTGCCATATGTGTTTTTGAGTGGTTTTAAGCCAAAATAGAAATCATTATTGCTTGAGTACTGTCGATTTCTATTCTAACATATGTTCTCCTATTTTGTTTGAGTTTAGTTCTTTGACTCAGTTTCTGTATTTACCTGAAACATCGGTATGTCTTGGCAGTCTAATAACTGAATGTACTATCTTTTTTGGATTATCAAATTTGTTCACCCCATGAACTCTTTATTTTAGCATGTATGTATTACAACCTTTTAACATGGCCATTCATAATCTGGTAGCTGTTCTTTTAATTAGGGGGTTCAAAGCATTAAAGCAAAATGTAAAACTGTCTAATCAAGGAATTGGATTTTTCATACTTGAAGAATACACAAGAAATAAAGATAGATTAATAGATACAGAAGACACATGGTCCTACAATATCTCTGCAATAGACACCATACTAAAGCAGTTCAATGTGGAATTGCTTAGCAATGGGCATCACCAAAAACGTGTTCTCTCATCGAAATTATATATTCTAAGTATTTGGATAATATTCTAAGTGTTTAGTTTGAATGTTTTGATATTTCAACCTTTTATGGTTTTATGGATTGTTAAATGTTTGGATTATTGCTTAGGTAAAGAAATTTCATTTTAGATTTCAATTTTGGAAGTTTTCTATAAATTATTATATATCAATTGAAAAAAAAAATTAATTATCAAATTGTTGCCAAACTAAATGATATTAGTGCAGATTATTTATGAAAATTGTCGCAAAAACCATTGACAATTGTTGCAAAATTATTAAGAAATTCAATTTAAATTGTCGCAATATGAAAATAAAAATGTTGCTTTTTTAGATTAAAACTGTCACAAAAGTATATGAATTTGTCGCAAATAACACTCAAAATTGCGACAAAATTATTAAAATTATCGCATAATTGTTGGAATTTTAGTTTAAAAAAGCAACAATAATTATTGTTGCAATAGCTGATAAATTGTTGCTCTTAAACAAATTATTGCAAATGAACGTCAGGTATGCAACAATTCGAAATTGCCGTCAAAGAAAAAAAATGTTGCCTTTGCAATTCTTGCAACAGCCACAAATACAATAAAGTCCAAAATATCACCGTAGCCCTTTTTTAGGCATACTGCAACAAAAAACCGATCTAATCCAACAAAAAACCATAGTTGTAGTAGGCCATATATGGTGTAGTGTCTGGTGCTTCTTATTGAAACAATATGGAAGAACACACAAGCATACAGACATATCAGTGAAATCCAGTTCATCACAGACCCGAGAAAAATTTTGGGCTCACTGGAGTTCATGACACATTACCCCTCTGTGCTTGGGCCATGAATTTCTTTATAACTCATAGAGTCAGAAACCACCATTTACTCTATGGCCACACCTTGATGACAAACCTACTTGTCTTTGGCCAATTATCGTATGGTTAGCTTTGGCACACATCACACAATAATTATCTTATAGATGGAGTTTAAAATTAGTTATCCGATAACCCTAATTCAAATTGATTGACATGATGCAATTGGCTTTGTCACATCATACAATGAATCGTCAATAAGAGGACTAAGCTGTGAATCTGCAAAACATTTTTTAGGGACTCTATATTTTAGTTTGACTTCATTTTAAATGGATTAGCATGAATAATCACAGGTAAGAAATATGAAACCATATAAACCATTCACATAATGTAACATATAATGCACATCAACAGCTAGTAACCTATTGACGTTATATTACAGCACTAACAAAAATTATAATAATTAAACTATATTTTTACAAGTCTTCTTGGCTCCCGACTTTTACTTTATTTGGGCTTCCGCTATGTTGTACTACACTTACCTATGCCTCCTTTGACCAAGCTTGCACCACATTTTAGGCTTTGTTGAATTACATTTACATAAAATTTATATAAAATAAATAACTATATAAATTAATTAAAAGAAATTAACACCTTGCAAGGTGTATTTACCAGAATAAATAAAATACAACCGATCTCATAATTGGGGCCCATAAGCACTATTAACAACATACATACAATCATATTGTACCTTTTGTGCACAATCATACATAAATGATGCATGAAAATGACAATATCAATCAGATATCTAGTTTTAATTATTTTTGCTCATTAAGTGATGGTCACTTGATATTGGCCACTACAACATAACAAGTCAGGACCCATCAAATAAATTTAACGCTCCTACTGATATGATGTAATTTCAAATCTTTGGCCATCCGATAAAACCCGTGCTATGAGTTACTAGACCAACCATCTGTCCATATTCAAATAACTATATCCATGATATAAATTAAATATGCATGGTACATATAAATAATTTCATGCATAATAAAATTAACATGGGTTAATAACGTGTATCAGACCAACTTGGACCACTTAAAACTAAAATCACAAAAAAATGATAAAATGGGGTCGGACCACACCACGAGGCTCTGTGCTACCTAAGGGTCATGCCTACCAACGCTGCTAGCTTGTAGGTCATGGTGCAGCCAGCACCCCAATACAGCCGGCAGCATGCTGCTAGTCGGTCTGCCATATGACAATAGCCAGTGGCCTCCTAACAATGCCCACTAGGTTCCAATTGATGGCTTAGCCAACGAGCATGCATGCTGGATGGTCATTTAGGCTGTCCAAAATGGATTTATTGGCTCTTCCAGTCGTCAGCGACATTACAGTAACAAAAAACACAAATTTAGATATAATTTTTTCTTAAAAATTCGACAGCATTTTGGCATAATACGAGCATATTCCAAAACTCTGAATATCCTAAAAAATCTAAAATATCCAGAAAAAACACAGAAAAACTAAAAAATGCTAGAAATTACTACAACAACACAAATAAAAATCCCAGCCTATGATCTAATAGCGCAAGCAATAATTTTTGTAAAAATTGAGAAAACTGTACCTAGGAAAAATATTTAAAAACCCTGAAAACTACAATGGCACAAAAAATGTTGAATAGTCTTAAGTAAAAATAATGGTTCTAGAGAAAACCATGGGCTCTAATACTACTGTTGGGATCCGAAAAGTTCCCAGGAAAAGTTCTAGGTAAGAGAGAAGCGTCCGTTTAAAATTTTTTCAGGTCCGGAACCCTTAACCCAGGCGGTGCTGAACCATTTTTTTGATATAACTACTACATTTTAATTATAAGTGCCAAAGTTTAGGATACCTAAAAAAATATAAGTTGACGGGAACCATACAGTGGTTTTGAGACCGCAGGTCCAAAAACTGATCCCTCCAACTTCAATTGCACAATCTGCTCTAGAAACTAGATCCATGCTAGCGGGGTTAGTGGAACTAATAAATCAAGGATACATGGTTGAGGAGGTTGAAAATTTTCCCCACATTGGTCATCGAAGACTCGCTGAAATCTAGTCGAATTCTGATCAGTATCATTGAAAAATGATGTCATTGCCACTCAAAAAACACCTCAGTCTCGCTTTAGATTTCACTCTTTAGAAGTCAAATCCACACACAATATGGCCAGATATTGATCTTATATTTATAAGCCACCAATATGTAGTACAATGCCATAATTAATCTTAAGGAAAAATAATCATAATGCTCCTAAAGTGTAAAATATCACTTTCAGTCCTTAAAATTTTACCTAATTTTATAAATAGCTTTTAAAAATTAATTTGATAAAATTAAAATACCATAATTAATAAATTATAGGATAAAAATAATTATATGTGTTAACTGGACCAAACTAAATTTATATCAAATTTAATTTCCCCTGCATAACCACATACTAATTAATTTACTCTTATAAAAATTCATTATGTAAAAGCTCTATGTGAAATATTTAATTAAATGTTTGCATACATAATTGATAAGGCCATATTTGACCTTATATTCTACGTATTATTGTGGTTTAATAACGGATAATTTGACTCATTTCAAGTGTTTTTGTTCGCTCTTCCATGCATTTTTTATTTAACTTGCATTTAGGTCTTTTGTGCTCATTTTGGTTGTTTTTAGTTAATTTTTAGTGTTTTTTATATTTCTTTGGTCCGAGGTCATTTAACACCGAGGAATTGTATATATTTACAAGTTTATTATGATGAGAAAGTAGATATAGAGGCCCAGATCAGGTATGAGAAGAAGGCATACGTGAGAAGTTTCAGTTTAATAAGCTTAATTATATGATATCTTTGGAGCAAATTTCAAGGTAGCTAGAGGCCGAATTTGTCAATACTTATTGGAGATATGATTAAAGATGATTTGTTTCGCTTTCTAACGGATCTTGAATTGTATGATTTGGATATTGGATGTAAAAGTTATGGATGAAACAATGAAGAGTGTGCAGTCTGTCATCGGTAAATGAAGTTGCGAGTTTTAGACAGAAACTTGTCTAGAAACTTCGAACCCAATTTTGATGCCGATAGAGTACGAATTTGGAGTAGACTATTAGAGACAAAGTTGAAGATATTTTTTTATCTGTCCAAAACATTTTGAATCACATGACTTCGGCAACAGATGAAGATGTTATGACCAAAACAATAACTAGTGGTAGAATATCTATGCGAGGTCGAATCACACTACAACACTTATTGTCACCATTAATTTTGGATGAATTTTCACTTAACTTTATTCCTTTTAGGACTCTTATTTTAATACCTAGCAATATATACTTGTATTATGTAATTTTAGAGTTATCTTTGGATTGTTTTCTCACTTTTCTTTTGAGGAAATTCATTGATCGGATCTTTCATTCAACTCTTGTACCAAACAGCTTGACAAAGTTCTAAGGTTTGTTTCGGATTTTAATTTCTTCAATAAAGGTTGATGTGCAAGTTATACACAAAATCTTTCCCGTTTACGATTCACGATTCGCGATTGAATTTTGGCATTTTTATAGCGGTTCACCTTCAACATTTACAAATCGTTAAGATCGGGTTAATTTGATTAGGGCATAAGTTTAACTTTTCTCTATTCTCTTTAATTTGATGTGAGCTTACAACCTGTTTGTCGTTGATTGATTTCATTAAATCTTTTCATCTCAATTTTGTCCAGTTCAGGTTTTGATTTGCATGTTGATTATTATTTCACTTGTGTGTTTGATTTCTCAATTTTAAACTAGTCTTACAAAATCTAAATTTTACCGAATTCATATCTATAACCTTACCTAGATTAAAACCTAGGTAACCATTGGAACTGACAATTTCGTGGAATACACGGTTTCATATTTTCTGATTTCTAGAGCTAGATCGCCTCTAAACAAGGAAGAATGGCTAGGAAGCATAATCGGACCTAGAGTCCCTAGTTTAAATTATTTGATCGACATATTTAGGGTTTATTAATTTTGTGCATGTTAGATATTAGTTTGACCTAATTAAGACATCCCCATTTATATTCATAGATCGGACTCGCCGTCAGCGTTGTGTTATTCAATCCGTTATAAATAAAGATTGATTGAAGATCACGGTTAATTTAGGTTTTATTTTCTTACAATTTATTTTTCGATCTTTTATCAATTTATTTGTTCACTCAAACATGTTAGGAAGCTTAGTACTTTGGTGATTGTGGTACTTTCTTGTTAGATTCGATACCTGGATTTAACCAGATTTATTACTTGACAGCGACAGGGTACATTGCCCTTTAGTGAGCAATTTGGTAAGTAGTTTTCAACTACTGCCAAATGCGTGCCCTTTATTTAATACTGAATACTGATTTCATACTTCAAATTATTCTTTCTGAGTAGTCACTATCACATTCCAAAAGAAATTGCACACTATATGAAAAAAAAGAAAAGAAAAGAAAATAAAAAAAGAAAAAAGTAGGGAAAGAGAAAAAATATAAAAATATATATTATTCTGTGTTTAAACAAAGCAACTAAGTCTGTAATTTAAGTGTAGGGTGGTTTTCTATACTTTATTTTATTTTCTTTTGCATTTTTATGCATATTTCATTTATTTTTTGCATTTTTTTGTTTTTTTTTTGTGCTTTTATGTGCATTTTGTTGTAAGTTGAATTGTTTAGTTATTAGTTCTTGATAATGCCTAGCTATTCCCGAAATTAAGTTTCCGTGCTTATTCTTTTCAGTATTTGACTTGAAATTATGGGATATTGATGTGAGTGATTAGCCCGTTTATACTTACTTTGTCAATTTTAAGTATTGTTATATACATAAAGAATGATAAGATGGTTTGCATATAGTGGTTCGAACTTATGCTCATATTTTCAATGTTTGAACCATAATAGTGGCTAGGAACATAGGATGAGTTAAACAACCATGCACACTTTTCAACCCTTTTATGCTAAAAGTTAGGTTTTGAGCCTAAGGACCATTTCACATAGGTCCTCATCTTTGTGAGGGTTAATCATGCATTGTACACCAGATCATAGAACTCGGTGTATGTTTTGCACTTAGCATTGTGATATTGATATGTGGAGACCCTTAGGATTAATTGCACGTGCACATTTTAAATTTAACCTTTCTAACCTTATAAATTAACCATCCTGTAGAATAACCCAATTTAAGCTTGAGCCATTTTATTCATAGCCACATTACAATGCAAATGCCTTACCGCTACAAGCCAAATTTCTGTCACTTTGATTTTCCAATTGACCCATCTTCTCCTTTATGTCAAGTTAAAATTGGTTAAAAGTACTTCAAATTTATATTCTTGGGTGTGTACTTCATTCTAAATACAAATTGATCACTTCTTCCTAAAAAAAAGACAAAAAATGAGAGAAAATAAAAAAAAAGAAAAAAAATAAATAACAAGTAAATAGCAACTAGTATTTTGTAGTTCAGGGTGGGTTCTAAATAATGAAATCATGTGCATTTCGAGGTTATATATACTTAAGTTATAAAATTCTTTTCCCAAATGTTAAAGGAATTGTATTTCCAATTTTGTGTCCTTGTGATCTTTTTTATTCAGAATTTTTCATATCTTTTCTCCTAATCTTTCGTATGTTTGTATATAAGTGTGGGGTGTTTTCCCTCAATTTTTTTTCATTCCCTTTTTCTATACCTAGTTGCTAATAGAAAAATAAAATGAGTGATTCAATTTTGTTTTCGCTTGCAGCCGTGTTTAACCAATTTATGTTTTCAAACTTGAATAAAGGAGTTGTAGACCCAAATGGACTTTGGACAAACCTAACCCATAACCTCTAACATTACAAGCCAATAGGTTCTCTAATTTTTCTCCGTAACAATGACTGCACCGAGATTGTCATTAGTTTGCTATGTGATGTCTATTTTGCATTGGTTAAATATGTGTTTTGTTTCATCTTAAACCTTTGAGTGAATTGAGTGACATCCAGTGACGTGCAATGATTGGTTGTATAAGCTCTAATTATTCCTTTTCGTTTGATTGGTTTGGACTTGTTAAATATGAGTATCTATGTTTGTTGTCTGTATGTATCCGTTTTGTTTTTTGGATTGATATTGCACGCTTGGAATTGATGGGTATGACATGGTTAAATTCTAGTTAGATTTTCGGGCGAAAGCTTGTGTTATTATTCTGTGTTTCGAGTTATTTGCATGAGGATAAGCAAAGCTTTAAGTGTGGTATAGTTGATAAGGCCATATTTGACCTTATATTCTAGGAATTATTGTGTTTTAATAACAGATAATTTGACTCGTTTCATGTGTTTTTGTTCGTTCTTCCATGCATTTTCGATTTTATTTTCATTTAGGTCTTTTGTGCTCATTTTGGTTGTTTTTAGTTAATTTTCAGTGTTTTTGTATTTTTTTGGTCCGAGGTCATATAAGACCGAGGAATTATACATATTGACAAGTTTATTATAATGAGAAAGTAGATATGGAGGCCCAGATCATGTATGAGAAGAAAGCACACGTGAGAAGTTTGAGTTTTATAAGCTTAATTATACAATATCTTTGGAGCAAATTTCAAAGTAGTTAGAGGCCGAATTTGACGATTCTTATTAGAGATGCAATTAAATATGATTCGTTCAGCTTTCTAACGGATCTTGAATCGTATAATACCGATAGAGTCCGAATTTAGAGTGGACTATTAGACACAAAGTTGAATATGTTTTTCTTGTCTTTCCAAAACATTTTGAATCATATGATTTTGACACTAGATGAAGAAGTTATGACCAAAACAATGTCTAGTGGCAGAATATCTATTTTTACCTAATTTTATTCCTTTTAGGACTCTTATTTTAATACCTAGCTATATATACTTGTATTATGTAATTTTAGAGTTATCTTTGGATTGTTTTCTGACTTTTCTTTTGAAGGAATTCATTGATTGTATCTTTCATTAAACTCTTTTACCAAACAGCTTGATGAAGTTCTAGGGTTTGTCTCGGGATTTCAATTTCTTCAATAAAGGTTGATGTGCAAGTTATACACAGAATCTTTCCCGTTTGCGATTCGCGATTCTTGATTGAATTTTGACATTTTTTATAGCGGTTCACCTTCAACCTTTACAAATCGTTAGGATCCGATTAATTTGATTAGGGTATAAGTTTAACTTTTCTCCATTCTCTTTAATTTGATGTGAGCTTACAACCTGTTGTCGTTGATTGATTTTATTAAATCTTTCTATCTCAATTTTGTTCGGTTAAGGTTTTGATTTGCATGTTGATTATTATTTCGCTTGTGTGTTTGATTTCTCAATTTTAAACTAGTCATACAAAGTCCAAATTTCACCAAATTCATATCTGTAACCTTACCTAGATTAAAACCTAGACAACCATTGAAACTGACAATTCCGTAGAATTTGTGGGTTCCTATTTTCTGATTTCTAGAGCTAGACCGCCTCCAAACAAGGGATTACGGCTAGGTAGCATGAACAGACCTAGAGTCGCTAGATTTTGATTGTTTGAAATCGCATACATAGGATTTAGTAGTTTTTGCATGTTTTGACCTTGATTTGACTTAATTGAGCCATCCCCATTTATATTCATAGATCGAACTCGCCGCCTTTAGTGTGATTTTGATTTTGTAATAAATAAAAGGTAATTGAAGATCA
>CAOJCR011089042.1:0-12817 GCA_948330485.1 Euphorbia neoarborescens | reverse complement strand
ACCGGTTCATAGACGGTTCTTGCTCTAAACTAAAACCGGGTGAAAACCGACCGGACAGGCCACCGGTTCCGGTCGAACCGGGTCAAACCGGCTGGTCCGATCCGGTTTTCACAACCATGATTGACACAATATAATGAATGTATCGTCACGGTATATACAAAAAAACGTATATAACACAATAACTAAATACCAAAACAATATATCAGCACATCATCGCCTGAGTATAATGAATGTATCGTTTATTTATACCGAGCTGCAAAACATACGTACATGTTGTATGTGTCATATATATAAAACAAAAAGTGAAGAATAGTGATTTAAGATAAAAAAAAAAATAAAATAGATATTTAAGATTTAAGCTTGATTAAATTTTAAAATTAATTTAGTGAGAATAAATTTGCCCCTGCCATGTCATCGCTTTTGATGATATTGAAAAATTTATCATTTTGGTAACAGTGAAAATCCATAATCTTTATTTTGATATAAAAAAAATAAAAAATCAAATCACAATATATTTTTTAAAATTTTATCCAAAAAACGAGGAATATAATAAATGTATCGACACAATATAATACATGTATCAAAATGTGTATCAATACAATGAATGTATCATCGTAGTACCAAAAAAAACGTATATATAACAAGAACCAAATACCAAAATATCAACACATCATCGCAAGTATAATGAATCTATTATCTATTTATTTGGTGATGCAAAACACTTTGTATGTGTTATATACTATGTTGATACATAATTTATACCTCGTGTATACTTTTTTTTATACATAATTTATACTAATATGAGAGGAAATATGTATAAAAATGTATATGATTTTGTATAGAAAAATAGGACAAATATATATATATAATTTATAAAGTTATGTGATGAAAAAATAACAACTTAAAAAATAAATGTGAAATTAAATTAAAACTTTAAAAGTATGAAATCTATGAGTAATGAAGCCCAAAAAAAATGTATTTTTGTAATTTTTTAGGTAAAGTTTTAAAAGTTTAATGTTATTATTATAGTTTAAAATTTTATTAAAACGATAAATTTTTATTAACACCATTAAAAAGTTATATTATGATTAAAGATAAAATAGTTATTTTATTGATTTTATTTTAAAATTTAATTTTATTATTTATAAGTTAAGATTATAATATTTGATTCAATTTTAACCTTTTATATTATATTTTTTTACTTACAGCCCTCAATTTGTTTAATGTTTTGTTATCACTAATAAATATTAATAAAGGTTGCTATCTAGATATTGTATATTAGTTAGCAATGCAGATAGAATATGTGAGATAAAACCCATATTTAAATTCTACTAAAAATATCAATGTTTGCATTCTATCAGCCACACTTAGGGTCAGTTTAAGGTTGCTTTCTGCTTTTGAAAAAAGTTAATATACATATGCTTTTTAAAAAAACTGCAGCTTTAACGCGGTGGAAAGTAATTACATAAAAAATTAATTAAAATTAGTTTGGGATTGATATAACATTATTTGAACCTATTTTTCAATTATATTTTTTAAAAAGAGAACCCGGAAGTAATGCGATGATAATTCTAAATTGATCTCTAGTCATTATTTTTTAAAAAATATCGACGTGAGCCCGTTGGAGCCTGATATTTAATGAGACAGATTTAATTTTTATTAAAATATTTGAGTCTTGTCCAATTAAATTATTATCATTATTTATTATTATATTTTTCATTTTTTATATATTGTTTCAAAAATTATGTAGGTTTGGGTTCGACTTTAGAACTACTTTTACAGTTCGGGTCCATTCTAAGTCGAACTCGTATAAATTTATAACGAATTGAGTCATGTTTTAATTAATATTAATTGAAAAACCTGAACTAACTTAACTCCGATTCGATTCAATCCGACCGAAATCCGAACCCAATCTACTTCATAAAAACAAAGTACATTTAGTTTTTAAGTGCATTTACAACTTTGAAGTTGCAAGTAACCAAAATTAATTAAAATTATTTTGGGATTGATATAACATTATTTGAACCTATTTTTTAATTATATTTTTTAAAAAAACAACCCGAAAGTAATGCGATGATAATTCTAAATTGATCTCTAGTCATTATTTTTTAAAAAATACCGACGTGAGCCCGTTGGGACCTGATATTTAATGAGACAGACTTAATTTTTATTAAAATATTTGAGTCTTGTCTAATTAAATTATTATCATTATTTATTATTATATTTTTCATTTTTTATATATTGTTACAAAAATTATGGATGTTTGGGTTCGACTTTAAAACTACTTTTGAAATTCGGTCCCATTCTAAGTCAAACTCGTATAAATTTATAACGAATTAAGTCACGTTTTAATTAATATTAATTGAAAAACCTGAACTAACTTAACTCTGATCCGATTTAATCCGACCTAAAAACAAAGTACATTTAGTTTTTAGTGCATTTATAACGTTGAAGTTGCAAGTAACCAAAGAATCAAATAAGTATGATATTGTTCACAAATGAAGCAATTCAATTATTGCAAGATAAGATTACAATGCACAATGCAATGCATTAAAAGACTAAAAACATTTAATGTTCTATATATTAATTAAGGTTAAATAGTAGTAGTACTATTTTATATTAATTAATGTTATTATTTAATTTATGACATTCTATTCTACTCCATTTTTTATTTTATATTAATTATTATTAATACTTTTAATAATATCAAAGCGTTAAAATGCAAGAAAGTAGATTTCCAATTATCACCATTTAGATTTTAATTAGTACATAATAACTTTTCCTATTACATATTTTTATCCGACGAATGGAGCAAGGTTCGAACTAGATTTATTCATAGATTTGAGTACCCATTCGGTCCGTCCAAACCCGTATCTTTTGGATCGAATTTGGACAGTAGAAATATACTGTCGGTCCAACCCGGCCTAAGTCCGTTAAAGCCCGTAGAAAATAAGACCGGGTTTGAGTTCTTTATTAATTTGATAGACTGACCCGAGCCCGACCCGATATATTAATAATATATAAAAAAAATTATATGTTCACTAAATTTTGTTAAATAATTATATCTAAATAATATATACATAAGTTTATTATTAAAAAATTTCTTAATTTATATATTCAATTTGTATTTAGACTATATGTTAATATTATAATAATATTTAGTTTTTTTTATTAATAATTATATATATTGTTTTGGTATAATTATTTTTAATCTTATTTTGTAAGTATAATAAACATAAACATAGTTGTAATTTTTTTATTTTAACTTATTAAAATTCAATTTTTAGATTATTTTATTATCTTCTCTTTTAATTTTTTCAAACAACAATATCTTGGGCTAGCCCAAACCCAATCTGAACCCAGCCCGAGTCCGGTCTGAACTCAACCCGATAAAATATTTCTAGGCTTGGACTAGTCTTAGGCTCAATATTTTTAGGTGAAAACCCGATGAACCCGACCCATGAACAGGTCTAGTTCGAACAAAATTATTAGATTTTTTTAATGATTTATTTTAATACAACTTAGTCAGTATCTCTAATAACTTGAGTTCGAATTAGACTCTCTTATATAATTATAAATCGAGATATAACGGCTTTTTTCTCTCCACATATAGTGGTACTTATTTTGCAGGTACCTATCTCCAAAAATATAGGAACTCTGGACTCTATTTTTTGGCGATTCATTCCTAAGGGAGTCTATTCGGTTAAATCAGCTTACTACAAGTTGATGCAATAATTCAATTCTCTTCATGATAATATTAATAGCATCAACTGGCGTAAGACGTGGAATTTGAATCTCCCCCCAAAAGTTAAAAATTTCTTCTGGCGGGTCCTTTCAAACGTGCTTCCAACTCGATTTGTCTTGCATCGTAGGGGGATTAATTTACCTGTTACATGTCCAGCCTGCCACCTTGCAATTGAGACTATGTCCCATGTTCGTTTGGAGTGTTCATCGATTAAACACATTTGGTCGAAAGATAGAAATTGGCTTCATCAGGGTTCCGTGCAGGATTTTACCGATTGGGGCAAGCACTTTATTAACAATCAAGATATCCCCTCCCTAGAGAAATTCATTAGCTTTTGTTGGAGCATTTGGAATGCGAGGAACTATCTTATTTGGCATCAACAATCCACAACTTGTGATCGTATAATTGATTCGGCTACTACTTTACTTCAATCTTGGCAAGCTAGTCATTCGACTGGCACTAGCTATCCTTCTTCTCGGGTCATTTAACTGTGGCAATCTCTTCCACTTTTCCTTATAAAGTGCAATATTGGCGCGGCAGTGACTCATACTGGCAAGGTTGAGTACGAATGCGTCATCCGTGATCACATGAGTAATTTCGTTGCGGCTAAACATGAAACTATTGCTGGTCCTTCCATCCCGCATCTGGTGGAAGCTCTTAATTGCAGATAAAGTCTTACTTGGCTGGCTTCTCTAAACATTCAACAAGTTATAGTGGAAAAGCGACTGTCAATCCATTATTAGCTATCTTCAGAATAAGGATTCCTTAGATAATTCTCCTGTGGGTATTGTCCTTGACGATTGCAAATCCCCTTAGACTAGACTTTTTCTTTTGTAAGTTTAATTTATTAAGAGATCTGGTAATAGTGTAGTTGATAAATTAACACATATGAGTCTTTCCCTTGAAAGTGTTTATGAGACTGAAATACCCCTTGATGTACTTGAATTGATTCATAATGATAACGCGCAATGAGCTTTTTTCTAATAAAAAAAATTATAAATCGAAATATAAATATAAAACGAAATGATCCAAAATCAAAAGCATTAATTATTAATTCCATTTGGTTTAGTTTGGAATGGGAATCAGATTTATTTGAACTATACAACTGAAACTAACAATAACATTTTGTTCATATGTTCAATTAAAATTTTTATTACAATATACAAATTTATTAATTTCTATATAAGTTTTTTTTTAAGTTTGATATAATAATAGAAACAATTATATTATCCAAATTTTGAAGAATTTTATTCTACTTTATTATTTAAATTTAGTTTATATATATATATATATATAATCAATGAAACATTTTGTTGTTTCTGTACAGTGAATAATGGACAATTTTATTTTAGTATATTATATAAATAGAAATAAAAAAATGACATAATCAAGAAAACTTGTACTAACTAATTAAGACGATAGAATGAAAATTTAAAGAGAAAAATAACGGGTGAAAATGAACTCGATTAACAGGCATAGCGGGAATCGTGATTTCCATTAAAAGGGGTCAATTAATTAAAAAATCTATCATGGAAAAAGAAATTTATATAAATATTAAAATTACATTATGAAAAAATAAAATTGTATTAGTATAAAAACTAATTATGACTTAAAATTTTATATATATATATATAATAAAAATCCATCGATAGACATAATTTAAAATATAGCTCTTTAGATTATATAAAATATATAAACTTTTACACTAAAAGGATCTAAAAATATATAAAAAAATATATAATATATCGAATGGAGAATCGGGCCCGAACTTTTAGTTAAATTCTAAGTCCGACCAATCTAAAAATACCTTAACACTCTCAAACTTTTATATATATATATATATATTAACGCATGAAAATTTTATATAATTGACACAACTCTTTAAATAATTTCAAAAAAAAAAGTAAAAAATAAAATTATCCAAAGATTAAAATTCTAAATGTATTAATTGTGTAAGTTTTTTATATGTCATTATAGTTATACCTATATATATATATATAATAATTAAGTCTGATTGGGTTCATTTTTTAACAGGTCAGTTGACTTTCGCTTTTATTCGGTTATTGACTTGATTTCTATGGTATTCCATAAAACTATCACAAAATTTTCCAACAACTTAATTTTTTATTCATAAAATTTGAATTTCTGACATTAATTAGTTAGTTAGTTATAATGAGAATGCCATAAATTAATGACAAGGGAAACGGAAATATGCTATTTATTCAAAATACTACTGAAAAAATTTAAACATGTCATATGATGGGTTGATCGATCTAAGCTTTATCAAACTTTTTAATATTTTATATGTCAAAGTTTGATCGAGTATGTATTATCAATACTTTAGGTTCGGATCGAGCCCGGATCGGATTCACTAAAACAAGTTTAACATGTCTATTAAAACTAATCTAATTAATTTTTTATTACACAAATTAATTAATTAATTAAAATATCTTCAACACGCTATTTTAATTTCAAATCTAAAATATTATTGACCAGTAAGTAAAAATTTAAATTAAAACCTTTTAGTTATATATATATATATATATAAACATATATAATATATAAAAAAAATAGCACGTCGGTTCAAATTTAGGTTATGTTTTTAGATAATTTTTAAATACAAACTTTAACATGTTTAAAATTTAGATGATTTTAAATAAAAAATTACTTATCTAAATTTAAAATTATACAAACCGAATTTAAATTGATCTAATAAATAGCTCAACCCGTGATTGAATATATATAAAAAAAAAACAATTAGAAAGCATCGTAGGAATTTTTAAAAAGAATTAAAAATTTAATCTAAATATCTTATATAGACTAATTAATTAATTAATTATATCTTTAACTATAAATATATTGAATAACAAGTAAAATTTTAAATTTAAACATTCCATTTAATATATATATAAAATATAAAATTATAATGCATAGTATATGTATTTATAAAATTATAAAAAATAATAAACATTGGATTGGATTAAATTCAACCTATATTTTTAGATAATTTTTAAATCCGACTCATTAAATTATGAACTTTAACATGTTTAAATTAAAAAAAAATAAAAAAAAATATTTATCTAAATTTAAAATTATACCAAATTTATACCGGTCTAATAAGGTCCTGTTCTTTTGGACTGAAATGAACTGAACTTAACTGAACTAAATGCTTCTAAACTGAACTGAACTAAACTGAACTGAATGCTTCTGAACTGAACTGAACTGAACTGAATAATAATTATTATAATAATAATCGTAAATATAATAATAATTATAAAATAAATAATATATCATAATAAAAAAATAATTATAAATTAATAATAATAATAATAGTTTTATTATTTATTATTAATTAATAATTATAAATTAAGAATGATAATAATAATAAAAAAATTATATGCTACGTATGCATTGCGAAATTCTATAGCACAACAAATTTAGTAAGCAAGTCAAATAAATTGTGAATATGAAAATAATATACAAAATAATGATGAGAGTATAGATGATATGGAACTAGATAATTAAAATATAATATAATGTAATTTTCATTTAAAATATTTAATATTAATATTAATATTACTATTTATTTATTTATTTATTACCATCATAAATTTTTTATAATTATTATTAAATATGTAAAAAAATTAATTATATAACAAAATAAATTTTACAAAACTTTATTTTTACGAAATATTTATAAAATAATAATTAATTTTAGCATATAATTATTATTATTATTTTTATTATTTATCATTAAATATTATATTTTATTATTATTATTGTACTTATTTATAATTTTATTGTTTTTATTTTTTATTTAAATATTTTTATTAATATAGTTATTATTATTTATATTTATAATTAGACTGAACTGAACTGAATTGAATACTTCTGAACTGAACTGAACTGAACTGAACTGAACTGAACTGAATGCTCCTGAACTGAACTGAACTGAACTGAAATTAAGTCCAAAAGAACAGGGCTTTAGATGTGCAAGGGAAAGAGTAGCAATTCTGCAAGATTAAGCCATTTTGAGGTTTACAACTGTAGATAATGTATTTCCCATTGGTAGAATGATTCTCTCTTGCCAATACCAATATTTTCTCCATATCACTCTCTAACATGGTTCATAGAATATGAACTAGATTTATATGATCACAGTAATTGCCTGTCATATCAGAACATGTCTCCATTACACCACTTGTAATATTTCACTATCTGCTAGATTCCCACTAAATTTATCCCCTGCTACGTTTTGTTGTTTTGTAATAATAGAAGCTGAGTTGTCTTTCACTTATTTTATCTTTATGTAATTATAAAATGTGGACTATAAAACTCCATTGTCATAAGATATTTGTTGTAAAGTAGTGGTGTGAATTAGAAATAGAATGAGTGGTATGTATTAGAAGCTTTTTAAAGCTTATCTTGTAAGCTTCTTTCCTATATAAAGAAGCTCAGTGTGTATGTAATCTAAAGAAGTAAAAACATTAATAAAAATACTTCTTTTCTTAAAAATGTCTCTTTAAGTTTTCTCTTCTTCTTTCTCTCAGCATATACTGTGATATTCTCTCATGTTTGTTCATAAAAAGTATGATCAAGAACAGATTCTGAGTTTTGAAAAGTAAATTGGTGTTTTGAAAAGTAGAAAAGACATAACGACAACAAGCTCACCAAGGCAACACCCATTTAAGCCAAAAAGGGTATGTTGAAGGTGCACACTCGGTGTAAGAAAGTACTGAAGGCTCACTCATTCTCCTACAAGGCTCATTCGTTATCTAGATCCTATCTGCTGGAGATCTTATTCTTGCTCATAACCCCCCTTATTGGCACTCATTCTCCTAGTTGACTTATTCATTACCTAGATTCTGTCTGTTAGAAATCCTGTTCTTGCTCATAATCCCCTTATTAGTGCTCTTATTGAGAGAATGCTACAATATATGTAAGGAGAAAGAAACTTCATAATCATGCCTAAAACACTACCTTCTTCTTCATAGCCTACTATTTATGCACATATTAATATTACTACAGTTTTCACTCTAAATTATCCTTTCACCCAACCTATTTCTAGTTTAAATATTCCTATGATTAACTCTCCTTTAAATGTTCCTCCTTCTTGTAGATCCAATATCTCTTCACATATTGAAAATCTTATAGAATTTCAATTTATTCAAGATAATGCTCAGATATCAGCAACCTCTCTTCCTATACTCAATCCATATAGAGTTTACAGTAAGAATCAGTCTCTTCTAACCACCATCAGAAACCTTATTCAAACCAGAAGATCAGCTCCAAAAGAATATGTATAATCTTCTCAAATGGACCAGTGTCATCTACAAGCCATGACTCAAGAACGGTATGTTACGATCCAGATTGATAGAGATCTTGTTCAAAATTGGAGACAACAAGGATATACTCACCTTTATCTGGGAGCTGTGAGGATAATTCTTACACTCTATGGAAGTCATGGCTTCGATGCTTGCTCCAGAGTCACTCTTCTTGACTCTCGATTTCTGAAATATGAGAAAGCAACTCTGTATAAAGGAAGTGTTTTTGTTACTTTCTTTCTTAATTACAACCTTTCTCTTCAAGATGTAAATCTTTCTATTGCTATCAAAATCCAAGCCCAAATCTCAGAAGCTGAGCAGATTTCTACTGCTGTTGCAGCAACTCTTCACCATTAAACAATCTATAGACTTTAAGATCATGCCATGGATCTAGCTTCCTATGGTCATACTTCTGATGAAACACTTTTTTTAACTGCTCATAATGATTCTGATCCAACAATTGTCCATATTCCTCGTCAGATCTCCAGATCTGAATTAATTCGATTGATGCCCTTAAAATGGATCTCTAATTATGAGAATTTACATTCAGATTCACAGCCTGTTGAAACTCTTCAAGTCCAGAGATTTCAAACTATAGCAGATGGAACTGTTCGTACAATTTTCCAACCTTCTAAGAGATCATTCGATCAAGCTATGACGCTCACACTAGTGAGGCCGTCTCATACAAAAAAGATTCAGATTCATAGCTTCACTCCTAGTGGAAAGCAGGTCTAAGTTGCTAAGATTGGCTGACACTTTTGTTTGATGACAGTAATAATGATGATGATGATTCTTAGGAAATAAAGCCTAAATCATCTTGTTCTAGAAGTAAGCAACGTTAACAACCCTCTCATAACAAGGATAGAGATCGTCCTTGTATTGGAATTCATCTACAGGTATATCAAAAGGATGAGATCCTGTAACTGGAAGAACAATTGAGACAGTTAGAGCTAAAAAAAATAAACAGTTAGAGAAACAATTGGAACGTAGAAATCAGCTTTTCAAAGAACAACTGGAAAAGTCTCACAATTAACTACCTAAATCCTCTTCAGCTACTCCAACACCTATCAATGTTTATAATAAAGCTTTAAAGAAAATGAGTTCTTATAGTCCTCTACCACAACTTATTGCTACTCCCTTGGTATCTCCATACATGATGTTCAATCCATAGGATATGAAAAGAGTTTCCACCTCTTTCTATATCCATGGACCCATAATCCAGAGTAGTTTTAACTCCATATATTATACCAAAGATAGTCACAGCTTCAGGTGTTTTTGAAGAACCACAACCTACAGATCAGGTTCTTAACTAGCAAACTAATAACGCCAGAGTTCAAAACCAGTATCTGAAGCAGATTGATACCAAACTAAATACTTTGACTACTGTACATCAGAATGCTACTCAACAAGTAAACTCTCTGTAATTTGGATGCATACCTTAGTTGTATCCATTCGGGACCCCTAATGTATATTCCAATACTGGCACCCTCCTATCCTCATGCTTCATCAATTTGAACTCGCCACTCCTCTGATTGTAGTGTTGGTTCTCCTAGAGGCCCATAAATTTACTAGCGAAATCGGTCGATACATGTGCTTTCAAAGCTGGCCTAACATAAAACTGGACATCAAACTCCCTTAGTTTTACAACCCATTAAAATGACCTCCCTGAGGTCTCTGGCCTCTACAACACTTTCCTGAGTGGATAGCTGGTTCAAACCATGATGGGGTGCACATGGAATTAAGGGCTTAGATTTATCAATTCCGTCACCAACACCAAAGCGAGTTTCTCAATTTTCAGGTATCTTATTTCTGCCCCTTTAAGAACTTGCTGGTGTCATATATGGGATATTGCTAATTGTCATCTTCCCTAACTATTATGGTCCCTACTGCCTCATCTATTGTCGCTAGATAAATGACCAGATCTTCTCCTGATATCGGTCAACTAATGAGGGGAGGTGTACACAAAAACCTCTTTATATCCTCAAAGGCCTCCTTACAGGCTTGATTCCACAAGAATCTCTGGTCCTTTTTTATTACATGATAAAAAAAGTAAGCATCTTTTGCCAAAAAAGAGATGAACCGATCGAGAGTGTTAAGACAGCCATTCAGCTTCTGGAATAGGTCATGTTTCCAAATTCATAATATAGTGAAAAAGTTAAGCGAAAAAATATATTTTTCTTTTAAGTTTAAAAAATATAAACGTGTTTTTACTATGTTGATAAATTACAAGAAAATTCAACAAAAAATTTAAAGCATTATTAAATGATGAAGACTCACCACAGAAATCATATAGTATGTTAAAGATAATAATAAATACTACGATTGAATCTTACCTATCAGTTTAAGCTTTGGGATTAAATGGTTTCATGATATGTCATCAGAGCCACTTAGATCTAGAGGTCAAGGGTTCAAATCTTGATAATTTTTAATATTTATTGATTGAAAATAACACATGACAGAGTGAAAATATATTGAACACGCTTTAAGCCCAATATGCATTCGCGTGTGGGAGACTATAAAAAATAATAATAAATACAATGATTGGACTTTAACAATCAGCTTAAACTTCTGAATCAAACGGTTTTAGAAGTTGAGGGTTCAAATGCTAACACCTCCCTTATTTATTGATTAAAAATAACACATAGTAAAGTGGGCATGAATTAAATACGCTTCAAGTCCAAAGAGCATTCACTTGCAGATGAGTGTTAGAGATAATAATAAATACTATGATTTTGCCTTATCCACCAAATCAAGCTCGTATTGTTCATGATTCTGCAACTCCGCCTTGGCCATAGAGAGCTCCTTTTTTACTTTCACTAACCTCTAGTTATCCTCTAGCCAACGCTTAGCTGCACATGCCAAATCATTTAATCCCTGCATAAGAAATCGCATCAAGATCAATATGATGTTCATTTATTTTCTTCGATATGACAACATGAGGACTCTACCTTTGTAAGGAAATAAAACCCTCCTTTCAACATCCTTACACATGGGGGGCAGATTTTCTATTTCTATACATCATAAGGCCCTCCCAAGAATGGGACCCGCTTCTATCGTAGAGGGTCCAAACTCACCTGTCTCCCTAGATTGGGATCTCTTAAGCGCCATCAAAGCTACCGATTCAGCACCAGATAGGGGGCATCAACTTTCTTTGTGGGCCCCACTAGGAGCACGATTTCCTTAGCAGCTGAACCAACTAATTGGGTAGCTGTAGGGCCTGCAAGCATCATAGCTCGATCAGCTTGGCTGCTTGAGCATTCTTAGGTCCAACAGGCTTAGGCTTCATTGCTTGCGGTTCCTGAATAATCAACATTGTCAGTAACATAGTATTTTTTAGTGGAACCATTAGAAAAATGGGCAGCACACTTACGACACTCTCTCGGGCTTTTTTTGGAGCCAGATCAGACGAGGGGACACTCGATCATTTCTCCCTAATCGTGATTTACCCTGGTGCCTTCAGGGGAAGGAGTGCCTGTGAGCACCAGGTTTTTTTATCCTAAGGCTATGATGAAAACGACACTTCGCCAATTATTTTACTCGTTTTAATGTTCGTTTGAGTAGACCGAGACAGACCAGTGACTCCGGTACTGCACCATGAGTTTTGGGCCACCGGGCCCGACCCGAAATTTGCCCTTATCCGACCTTCATCGATCTAATTGTTTTTGTTGGAACCCTAAAAATTCAAACTTAATTGAATTTTATTAAATTATTTTTTGATGTGACAAAATCTGATTTGGTAAGATATAAA
>CAOJCR011088572.1:0-12411 GCA_948330485.1 Euphorbia neoarborescens | reverse complement strand
CTTCTAAATATTGCCAAATTTTATAAATCTTTCGAAAAAAGGATAAGTAAAAGCCTTGTCCGAACCTGATCTCTGGATCACGGTTTTGGATTCGATACTTAGGATCCGAGTTACACCGTGAATTAATTCCCGGTGGAGCTTAGAACCGGGTGGCGACTCCAAAATTGTTTTCTAGAAATTCAAGTTTGAATTTCTTTTCTTTTTAAAACTTGTTTCTTTTACGAAAATTAATTTTCTTTTGAAAATTTATTTTCTCTTAAAAGTTTTCTATTTTCAAACTTAACTTTTCAAACCAAAACTCCTAAGCACACATTCACATGTGATATTTGGAGACCTCCACTCGCTTAGGAAATATCGTCTAAAACCACTCCTTTTCTCATAAGTCAAACAAGACTTATTTGTTTCAAAACTCAATTTTCCAAAACCAAAAACATTATTTTCTTTTCAATAAAAAGTCGCTCCGCTCACAAAAGCCTTCCTCCGAAAGTCTTGAGTCCCTATTTGGGTCCGCCTCTTAGCGGGGGGTACTAGGAAAGGAGAATTCCACTCGCTTGGGAATGTTTTCTTTTACCACTTTTCACTGAAAATCTTCCCTTTCAAAACCGACTCCTTTGACTTGACTTTCCTTTAACTTTTCACAACTTGTTGACCTTATTCAATTTTGAATTGTTCGCTCTGATCTTTGACTTTGACTCCATTAAAACAAAACTTTCAAAACCTCCCAAAAAGTCGCTGCGCTCACAGGCGCATAGGCACATAAGATGTCGAGTCCTTCGAGATTTATTTACTTGGGCGCGTAGGCACATGAGATGCCGAGTCCCTAAAGATTTATTTATTCGAACGCATAGGCACATGAGATGCTGAGTTCTTGGAGCTTTATTTATTCGGGCGCATAGGCACATGAGATGTCGAGTCCCTAGAGATTTACTTATTCGGGCGCATAGGCACATGAGATGCCGAGTCCCTGAAGATTTATTTATTTGGGCGCATAGGCACATGAGATGTCGAGTCCTTCGAGATTTATTTACCCGGACGTATAGGCACATAAGATGTCGAGTCCTAAGAGACTTAGTCTAGATTCCTGATCAATACGGGCCAAGATCCCGAGTCTCTCAAATGAGGCCAAGACACGGAGTCCTAAGAGTCTTATTACGGACCTAGATTCCGAACAACTTATTATGGACCTAGATTCCGAACAACTTATTACGGACCTAGATTCCGAAAAACTTATTACGAACCTAGACTCTGAATCTAAGAAGATCAAGACATAGAGTCTCAGTTATTATGCACCTAGATGCCGAGTATCGAAAAGTAGTCAAGCCATCGAGTTCAAATATTTCATGAATCACATAGAAGGCGAGCCTAAAATTGATGAAGACATTCGAATCGACCTTAAAAGGTCTTAAATTACTAAGGTGGGACTACTGATGACAATCAGTGGCATTTTTTATCCGGATCAGATCATCGATACCGGATGAAGTAATTACTCGGATGATGTCATCCTAAAGTACCGAGCTATTATGATAGCAAGAGTCGATTCGGCTTATGCGCCTATACCTGATAAGGATATATCAATGACAAAAACACACTAATCAAGGAAGTACCTCTCAATAAAGAAGAGGTATTATTTATTTATTTAATATCTGATTATGTAGGAATTCTCCTATTACAAATCAAAGAGGCAAAGAACCGAATCAGAAAGATTGAATCAAGTAAAAGATGAACGAAACGAATCAAAAGCTTGACTGGTAAGCTCAAAAACTCGACCTTAAAAGGTCTACACACTTAAGGGAGGGACTTCTGATAACAGTCAGTAAAATACCCTTTCCGGAACATTTATAGCTCGGGTATGAGGTAAGGACGGATCCAGAATCCCGAGAAACTATTATCAGATCCTGGACCACCGAGGCAGGATCCTGAATAACTATTATCATTATTATCAGACCATTATCGGATCCCTGATCACTATTATCAGACCCCGGATCACCGTGACTGGATACCGGATTGATGTTACAAAGGGCTGGATGCCGAACCATCGAGACCGGATCCTGAATAACTATTATCATTATTATCAGACTATTATCGGATCCCGGATTAATTTTATTATCTCTATAAATTAATTATTCTTCAATATGGTGATCTTTCTTATATTTATATAATACATTTATAATTTGATTGGTTATGATTGATTTATTAAGAGCTTTTAAATGGAAAATAATTTTTGGTATCATTTGAAAAAATATTCTATAGAAATTTATATAGTAATTCATTAATTACAATGCATTAAATGTTTTTAATATAATAACAGTTCGATTAACTTATATAATGCACATTTAATTTTATTGCGTAAAAGTATAATGAATATATTTCATTAATTTTAGACAAAAAAAATTAGTTGTTCAAATATATTTTTAAAAAATTAAAATCACTCTATTAATTTATTAATTAATTAATATCTTTATAAGTTAATAAAATTTTATATTTAAACATTATTAATTTATAAAAGTTTTATTTTAGAGGTTGGTTTGCTAAAATTATCATCTTGGAGGCAGGTTTTGATGGATTACTCAATTCAATTATTTTTTCCATATTTATTAGTTTCAATGGCATTGCCTCTAAAGTGCACTTCCTTCTTAGATTTGCCTTTTTAGAGTAGTAATTGATGTTTCTAGTTAGATGTTGTTTAGTTTCAGAAAATAAGGATATTTTTTAAAAAATATTTTTGAAAAAAATTAAAAAAATAAAAATTAATATTTAGTTAGTAATATTTTCTAATTAGAAAATTAGAAAACTGTTTTTCTAATTATAAGGGATTTTAAAAAATAAATTGAGGTAGTTTTCTAATCAGAAAACATGGTACAATCAAAAGACGTATACATATAGTCTATTCCAGTTCTCATTCTTCTTCTTCTTCGTTTGGAAGTTCTCCTTCGATCGTATCACCCCGTCTCTCCTAATTCGGGTGCCGCAACAATCGATTTCTTTCGGATGTCTCGATTGAATTTAATGTTATTAGGTGATGATATTTTGATGTAGATTTATAATTACTTTTAGAATTATTGATGGCTATTAATTTTCTAATTAAATTGTTACTTTTAATTTAATTTATAATGTTTATATATATTTTTCTAATAAATTTGTAGTTAAAATTTGAAAAAAAAATAAATACTAGAAAACTAATGGTTAAACTGAACATGTTTTTAATTTTCCATTTTTCCATTTGGAAAACAGGAAACTGAAAAATAAAAAAAAAATGAAAACTGGAAAATGAAAATAGAAAAGTTTTTCTAGAACTAAACATGACCTTAATATTTCTGATAGAAGTAGAGATCTCTTACTTCACTATACAAAACAGTTCCTCTAAAGTTTCAAAAACCATAAAAGAGGACCAAATGCATCATTTTCTCCCCCAGCTTCCTACCAAAGACCATATGCCCTTAACTTTTAGGTTGCTCAACTTGGTATGCTGGCTTAGTTACATCTCTCAACTTGGCAAAGTGGTTCAACTGTCTCTTTTTTTGTTTAGTTACAGTTATCTGCATTAAGATAATTCTGTCCGAGGCTTAGTCACATTTAAGGCTCATCACTCCTCCCTATGGATGTATTTAGTGAGGGTCGAACTTGAGTCTTTTCCCTTATACTCAGTATGTGTTGCTAACTGATATTTCTGTTGAAATATGGTCCAGTGAAGGTCACCGTAACTTCGTCGGAAAGGAAAGAAAGAAAAAGGAAAGAACACCGGTGGTCCTCTAAGAGGGACTCTCCGATGCTTAAGTCAGAAATTTGAGTTCAGAGTATTTTTAGAGAATAATATTGAAGATAATGGTAAAAACCTCTTTGGGTGAGCTATGAGCCTTTTTATAGGATGTTTCATAACTAAATTCTGTTAAGAATATTCCTAAATAATCAGAATTGTCTCCTAATAAGGGGACAGCTTTCGACATAGCATGATTTTATGTACACGTCATTATTATCCAGTATGGGCAAATAGATCCATCGGGCTAATGACCTTATCCAGTTTGTGGGATCCTGGTCCAGTCCCTAGGACCTTGATCCGGGAGGTCTTTGGGATTCCTTATCCAGGAATCCAGATAAAAATGTTACTGAATGTCATCAGTAGTCCCCCCTTGGTGATTTTGAAGCCTTTTAAGGCTGACCCAGAGGGATCTTGGCCGAGTTATTAGAACCGTCATGCCTTCTAGTATCTTTTCAACTATCACTACAATTATGGCCTTTGAGGCCTCGAGCACTGATCCTTCCAACACATGACTAACACCTGTCAAGCAACCCATTTCACGAAAAACCTAGCCAGATCTTCTGTTTATGTTTCCCCATTCCTTTATAAATAACCTCTCTTCTTCTTCTTTTCCTTTTTACCATTTCTTGCTGTTTTTCTGTATGCGTAAAGTCTCCATTCAAAGTTTTCTGGACTCCTTTTCTGGCCACAAGCCTACTTTTCCTTCACCAGGTACCATTTTTCTTCTGTCTTTTACTCTTATTTAAAGAAATGCTAGTATTCTCTGCTTAGCCTTTATTCTTGCTCAAACAGTAGTTGTATTCTTTTTAACAAAACCCTAAGAAGATCATAGAGTCTAATATGAGCATTTATGCTTATCAGTTAATCCACCAAATCCCCCCCCCTTTTGAACTCATCGGAGCCTTTTAGAATGAGCCCTAGTTCTTCCTTTAATACCAAAACTCCCTGAAACACTCGGACCCACGCAGAGGCCGATCTGAGTTGCCCGGTTACTCATAAACAGACCAGGATCAAGGATATAGCTTCCCAATCCACCCCGACCATATAAACGAATATATGCAATCCTTTCCTTGGATGAACTATGTTGACATTCTGTTGCCCAACCATTCAGACCGGGTGATCTCTCCTCTCCCGTGTTGCTTTTCAATCTATCTTCACCAGATAGATAATGGATTCCATTATTATTGGATTTTGGCCTGGCCTGAATATTAACTACCTTCAACCTTTGCCCTGCACAACTTCCCCCAAATGCCTGAGGGGATCTTATTGCTGAATTTTGGCTTTGCTGGAATCTCGGCTTTGAGTTCTATGGGGATATGACCCGATTACTATTGAAATCCACATGTCATCGATTCAAGGAGTTTGTGTTCTTTATAAAAGACCAGGAGTTATGGCATGATTTTAGAGAACGACCCTCTTTCCTGAAGGGCTTTAAAGACTTATGGTTCTACATCCGGGTCGGTGACAATATTGGAGTGGAACCCTTTCCCACTGAGTGGAACTTTCTGAACCAGAATAGATGGATCATAGACGTTGCTAAGGATACTGATAGCTAGATAAAGAAGCTTTTCGGCCTTTCTACGGGTCGTTGGACTTTTTGGGAAGTGGTACATGCTTTCCTAGAAACTATTACCCTCGCAAAGAAAGTGCAGGAGACCTAGAGATTGAGATTAACAAAACCTGGTTTCAAGGTTAACCAAGGTATTAACTTTAGCTTTTGTGACTTATTTCAGAGTTTTCATCATAAATTCTAAATTGACTCCCTGATGGCTGTGGAATATGCAGTCCTACCGAAAAGAAGAGGACTAATACGTCTTGATACCTGGGTAGAGCTTTCTGCCCCACTTGTATCCGCATCTGTAGTACCAGCAACATGTGCGGTACCTGAACAGACCCCTCTAGAGGCAGAAGAAGCATCCTGTCCTGAGGCTACTTTGAGTAGAAAAACTCATCGAGTTGGGAAGATACGTATGAACATTGCCTACCGTATTTTTGCATTTATTATTCCTTTTGTTAACTTTTTGTGCTGATCTAGGAAGTGGTTGTTCCCAATAAGAAATCTGCTCCTTCCCCTCCTGCTCCTTCCTTAGCCAAGTATTGGGAGGATGAATATGGAGAAGATTTTGTCTTATTTATGACAGAGTTCTGATGATTTGACGGCCAATGCTGTGCTTTTCGGGGATCGCAAGAAGCTAACCGATGCCAACCCAGAAGATATCTTCTACCAAGCCTTCAAAGTTGCTTCCTTGGTATAGTCATATTTGTGCTTTGTCCAAATTTCTTTTAAAATTTAACTAATTATTTTTACTATACCATAGTCTCTGACCCTCACGACTGAATTATACGACCGAATGGTGGACATTCGGGAGAAAGAGATTTAAAAAGATTCTATACATGATTCTTTCAAGATCGAAAACCTCTACCTCTCCGAGTCCCTATCCGCTCGTGAGAGAGAAGTGGCTGAACTAAAAAAGATCTTAACCGCTCAAACCACGATGCTTGAAAAGGTCCTTGCTCAAAGGGATGCAGCTGCCGCGGAGGCTAAATCTCTTCATGAAGCCCTCCTCGAGATTAATGCAATTCTAAGAGGATAGGATGAAGCTTGAAAACAGAAACTAAGGGGACCATTTGCAAGATATATTAAGTATGTTAAGGCCTATGGTGCCAAGATCCATTCGGTATACGCATCTCAAGTGCCAGACTTACCGCTCCTTGAATTGGGCTTTCCTACTGCAATAGAAGTTAATGCTTTTATAGCTCAACATGAGAACGAGGCTAGATTTGGTATCCCAATAGGAGAAGAGGTGGATCCTTCCCTTTCTACTGACCCAGTCCTTGAGGAGAGTCTGTCTTGGCTGGAGAGACTTCTGCTCCTATTAACCCGATGCCAGTGGATGAGACTGCGGCAGCTGGAGAGATTGATCCTCCCCTTGAAGGGGAAGTGATTTTAGTAGATTAGTTTTTCTCTCTGTACTTTAAATATTTTTACAGTTGTCTTACCGGATATTAACTCTATAACTTTTTGTTGGATGAATGAATTTTGCTTTTGCAAGGTATATTGATTGCTTTATAGCCTGCTTTAAGTTTTGTTGATACTTGCCATAATTAAATTGCAATCTTATCCCTTTTAAACTAAATTATATGTTGAGGACTCAGCATCTTAGTCATTATTAGACCCGGCTTCTACATCCATATTTTCTTTTAAGGACTCAACATTATAGTCTTTTTTAGACTCGGCTTCTATGTCCATTTTCTCTTTCAAGGACTCAACGTCATAGTATTTTTTTAGACCCGGCTTCCACATCTATTTTTCTTTTAAGGACTCAACATCATAGTCTTTTTTAGACCCGACTTCTACGTCTATTTTTCTTTTAAGGACTCAGCATCATAGTATTTTTTAGACCCGACTTCTACGTCCATATTTTCTTTTGAGGATTCAGCGTCATAGTCATTTTTAGACCAGGCTTCTACATCCATTTTCACTTTTAAGGACTCAGCGTCATAGTCTTTTTCTAGACCCGGCTTCTACATCCATTTTTCTTTTAAGGACTCAGCATCATAGTATTTTTTAGACCTGGCTTCTACATCCATTTTTCTTTTAAGGACTCAGTGTCATAGTCTTTTTTAGACCTAACTTCTATGTCCATTTTCTCTTTCAAGGACTCAACGTCATAGTCTTTTTCCAGACCCGGCTTCTACATCCATTTTTCTTTTAAGGACTCAGCGTCATAGTCTTTTTTAGACCCGACTTCTACATCCATTTTCTCTTTCAAGGACTCAGCATTATAGTCTTTTTCCAGACCCAGCTTCTACGTTCATTTTTCTCGTTTAAGGACTCATTCTTAGCACGCACAAATGGAAGATCAAGATCTTTTATTTATCTCTTCCTTCCCTCCTCATGTGTAATGAAAGAGGTCTTTTCCTCATCATCCGGATTCATGGATATCTGGTGGTATCCGACCTTTGCGTCCAATACCGAATATATCCTATGCCCGGCTGTGGCATCTACGAGCTGATCAATACTCGATAAAGGATAAAAATCTTTTGGGAAAGCCTTATTTAGATATATAAAATCAATACACATTCGGTAAGGTCCATTAGGTTTTTTAACTAACACAACATTAGCTAACAAATTCGTATAATAGACCGATCAAATTTTTCCAGCTTTCAGTAATTCTGCTACTTCCTTTTCTATGACTTTTTGCCTATCCTGTGTATGCCTTCTTTTCTTTTGGATCACCACTTTTTCTGCTGGATCTGCATTCAAGTTGTGAATAATTATCTCCGCTGGAACACCTTTCAAGTCATCTATTGTCCAAGCAAAAGTTTTTTTGCTCAGAAGTGATTACTTTTAAGATTGCCCTTTTTACCAAATCTTTAAGATCCTTGCAAATGTTGATTACCTTTCCACCAGCAATGGCTAAAGTTTCTATCTCATCAATTGGCTCAGTTGCATCCGGGAAGTTTTCCTCTTCCTCCTCTATATCTTCATCATTCTTCAACGAGGCTAGGTAAGTTTTTTGAGCCGCCTGTTGGTTGCCTCGACAAACAGCAATTCCTCCTGAAGTGGGAATTTACAGTGCCAAGTATCTATATAAGATGACCGCTTCAGATACTATCAGGAAAGGTCTCCTGAGAATAACATTATATGCCAATTTTGTATGAATAATCAGAAACATCTCCTCTGACTTATGTGTGTGCTCTTTATCTCCTGTCTCCATTCGCACCAATACTTGTCCTATTAATGGCAGGCCCGTTGTGAGCGGACGACCTTTTTTTAAAATTGGGACGCGGCGAAGCACACCGGGGCTTTTTGATGATTTTTTATTATTGGAAATATTTTTGAAATAAAATACTGTTATGAGACTCGAATACGAATCTCTAAAAAAAACAATGACTGGAGTCGCCACCCGGTTCTAAGCTCCACCGGGAATTAAATCACGGTGTCACCCAAATCCGAATAGGAATCTAACACCGTTTTTCAGAGATTCGGGTAAGGATGAGAACTTATTAATCCTTTTCCTTTAATTTTAAGTTGGTGAATAAAATAAATAAAATGTATAAAACGGCCTAATGCCAAGTTTCCTCTTCTTTAATTTTAGTGATCGCACATGCATTAGAAAGTAAATAAATAAAATAATCACGTTTTACATCCTTTTCACATAAGCTATGTAAGGGGTACATTTGTCAAAAATTAGGATTGGGGAATTACAAATAAATAAATGTAAAATAAATAAATTTTAGAACACAATAAATAAATCTCAACCATACGTCTAACAGAATAATATAAAATGATTTTGGATGAAGGGAACTCCATGAAATAATACTTAGAATTTGAAAGCATTTAACAGGCAACAAAATTAATCTTACCGCTAGGCTTATGTAATTTGTTTCACACCGTCACAAAGTACTTATAATTATAAAAGTGAAAGACAATTTAGAAAACATACCTGAATACAACATTTCCCAATTTAAGAAACTCAATATGCTGTAAATTCACTTTACTTATGACAGTATAAAGATTCAGAGATCACATTGTCTATCGCACCCAAATACAGCATCATATCAGAAACTATGAACAATAGGAGGCAACAAAATATGACTCGACACTTCAACCTACTTAAACAGTGAATAGATAGCATCAACCAGAACTCGAATCATTACTAAGGCTAAACGGTAGCTTCCTAACATCGCATTGAAATAACAGCAAGTCACCCATTTTAACTATTCTAAGCAACAATCTCTGAAGCATATAAGTCTATCACATGATCAAAATGTAATTAAAAGCATGGTAATAACAAACAAATGCCAAAAGAGTCAGCAAACATAAATTTCATTGATCAATAGACTGTAAAGAATGAGGTTTTATGGTAAGAGTGAAACGTACAAAGCATACAATAAGAATTTATAAACATCCTCAAGCCAAAGTAAAGTCGAATAGCAGGACGAATCGCATCAAATCACTGAGTAACAATAGCAAATCAGCTCTAATACCAGACTAATAAGCATAGAATAGATAAAAGAAGACATTAATTAGCCTTTTTTTTTCAAAGAAGATTAACTAAACAAAACGAAACAAGAAAGAACAAGAACGAACTTAGTAAAAAAAATGAGATTTTAGAGGAAAAAAGTAATATTAATAATAGAAACTCAGTCTTTGGCGATGGAAAACTCCGTTGATTAAAACCACATCATTGGAAA
Organism: Euphorbia neoarborescens; assembly: GCA_948330485.1. NCBI lineage: Eukaryota > Viridiplantae > Streptophyta > Magnoliopsida > Malpighiales > Euphorbiaceae > Euphorbia > Euphorbia neoarborescens. The sequence goes on along the minus strand of CAOJCR011088572.1, from coordinate 2,453 downwards.
CATTGACAAGTAAATGAAATAGAAAATTAATAAGCATTCAATATTCAAACACTACCACGCAGCCACTGGGCAGTGCCATTTATGAAGCAAATTTGCAGATGTAGCGTATATACACGGCAACTGAATTAACGATAACATGAAGCCAAGAATCAAGTTGACCAGTGATAGATCCGGGTGTCAATTGATTAAGAAAAGATCGTATAGTATAGCCAAATAAAGACATATATCCAGCAGCAGCATTAGGCAATTTCAAGTAAACAGAACCAATAGTCAGTCAGGGCATATGAGAACCATCAATTAGCTGAATTCAACTCCATTAATCATGTAATTTTATGGACCAAAAAGAAGCAACCATGAACCAATGTACTCACAGCTCAACATACATATACATATGTATAAAATACTGCCTGACCAAATAGCTTTAATTGATCCTCAAATGACAGTAAACCAGTAACTATTGAAACAAAATAAACTTTCAAGCTATCAAACAAAACAAAAAAAAAACCATCTTATCATACTGCAGACTTATGGACCTAATGCCCGAATTAATAAGATATGGATAGACATGATGACACGGATCACATACAAATTATGTAGTAAACAAAATTAACAGCCCCTTAGAGCTAGTTCAACAGAGCTACAACAGGGCATTCATGCATCCGAAGCACTGATTGAAAGGTTGAGTAAAACCTGTGCAAGTAGAAACTGAACAATTTGAAACTGCTAATAACTAGATGAACAACCGATCATAAAACCAGTGGAAGTAAATGCAGCCTTGAATCATGGCGATAACCGATTTGACAACAGGAATGTATAAAGAGACAAATCACTAGTCAGCTTTAGAAAATCTCAATACATCATCAATACGCAATTGACAGTGAACAAGCTATGAAACACACAAACAGCAGACACTAGTTTCTTTTGGTCTCAGAGTATTGTTTATGTTAGTGTTCTTTGATTTTGAGAAGCTTAATGAATTGATCCATAAAACTAGTTTTGATTCAAGTTTAATTAAGATTTTCTGAAATCATGAACGGTTAAGTGCACATCAAGATGAATTTTGTGTGAATCGAGATCAACTTGCCGTGACTTTGGGATTAATAGGAAGATTAAGGCTTTATTACAGACTCCAATCACTAGGAACCAAATATCCAATAATCAAGACAATAAAAAAAAGAGGAATAATGTTACCTCTAATCACTGAGTTCTGATCAATTTTTGATTGAATTACAGACCCCTCAAAATTGCTTTGTTCAGCCGCCCTTCATACACTGAAATCTACCCTTTTCTCCTTGTTTCTTTCTCTGAAATTTCTTCTTTTTGTTTTTGGTTTTAGCTTGCCGCCGCCGTTGGTTCAAGAACAAACTCGCCGTCATCGGTTCCAAAACAAATCCACCTTTCGTTCTCGATTTTCTCTCTTTACCGGAAATTGCTACCTGAATAAACCCTAGCCGCCGTCCTCGAAAAACAAACCCCGCCTGTTCTTTTCGTCGATCGCAGCTCTGTTCCTTCATCGCAATTCCTTCTCTTGCGATTGCAGTCCCTTCTCTTTCGATTCCAGTCCCTTAAACCTCCTCTTTTCCCATCAATTTCCGGCCTCCTTAAATATTTCTCTGCTCTCTGCTTTCTGCCGCCTTAATCACAAAAGAAATCCCTGTAGAAATCAACTTCTATTCCAAATCCACTTCCTCTTCTCCCTTTCTTTTCGTCATTTGCTGTTGTTCCCTCTTTCTCTGCTGTTCTTCTCTTATTTTTTCTGCCTCTCATTGCCCAAAATGGCGTCGTTTTTGGGCTTTGCCCAAAACGACGTCGTTTTGATTCAAGTCTCACAAAAAAGAAAAAAAAATGGGCCAGATATGCGGAGTAGGGAAATCGATCGCGGGTCAAGGGGATAAGGGACTATGTCTCAACCGCTAGGCTAAGGCTTTTCTTTGTTTATTTCCTATGCCTTTATGTATATGTATCAAGTCGCTTCTTATTTCTATTTCCTTTTCAGCTCATTTTTGACTGATAGAAACCTTATTTCCCATTTTTAAATCCAATTTAACTTGGATAAAAATCATTTTTAAATCTAATTTGACACAAAATAAAAATTATTTTTAAGTCTAATTTGACTCAAAACTAAAATCTATTTTTAAATCCAATTTGACTCAAAATAAAAATTATTTTTAAATCCAATTTAACTCAAAACAAAAATTATTTTTAAATCCAATTTGACTCAAAATAAAAATTATTTTTAAATCCAATTTGAATAAAAATAAAAATTATTTTTAAATTCAATTTGAATAAAAATAAAAATTATTTTTAAATTTAATTTTGACTCAAAATAAAAATTATTTTTACTTTAAATTTTCAAAATTTAACCTGACCAAAGTTATTATCTTAACTCGGCCCGGTTAATATGAAACCCGATCAACTGAGATTTTGAAAATTTTTGTACGGATCATTTCTTC
>CAOJCR011088061.1:0-13100 GCA_948330485.1 Euphorbia neoarborescens | reverse complement strand
GATTTGCTATTTGGTAGGAGTTCTTGGAAGACGAGTGCTTGTTTTGAGTTTTTAGAGAGTTAAATAAAAGGAGATTAAGATTTAACCCTGCTTGGATGAGAGGTTTATTTGGAGGAGAGTTGCCTTCAAATTTAAATGAAGGTGAGTTTTAGGTTAAAAAAACTCATTTTTAGTCCCACCAAATTGGTGGAACTAAAACTCCCCTCCCTTCTCCTCCCCTTCCTTTATTTAACTTTTTAAAAACTCAAAACAAGCAGACCCTAATCTAGTTGTAAATTAGAAGAATTATGAAAATATATTTTTCTTGAAAAAAAAAAAAAGAACACTCCCGTAACTGTATTAATGGCTAGGGTCTATCAACTCAACCATAACCCTAAGTCTCATGTTTGGTATCCAGGTGGTCTGATTTTGAACTCGATTAGCATAAAAAAATGGCATCAGCAAAATATACCAGGCTAGATGTCAGAAGGCAACCATTAAATTACTGCACCACAGTAAGAATTGTGGTTTTCGTGGCTCTCTGTTTAGTTGGGGTATGGATGATTTCATCGTTGTTCGTAGTTCCTGGTCAAATTGTTGAAATTGCTCTGGAAAATAAGAATGAGGTAAAGGAAGAGAAGCAAGAAGAGACACATGAGACCATCAAGAAATCTTCCAATAATGAGATTGAAACAGAGAAAAAAACTGACATTGGGGTAAAATTAGAGGAGAATTCTAGTGGAGCAAAGGACGTGAATACTGAAAATGGCATTAATCTCAATGGACCATCCAATAACCAGAGTTCAGGTGAGCTATTTCCTTCCATGGCATACTTGGAGAATTTGAATGGAAAGAGACATTGGGTTCTGGTCACTCGTTTATTTGAGTCATAGAATGCAACTACATTAATATAATTAATTGATTTATATAACGTTAAAGTGTGTGATGTCATGTCACCATCGGATCTCAATACTTAATAGGAACAAATTTATATGAAGTTCTAATGACAGTAAACATGAACACAAAATGTAGCCCTGAATTCTTTGTCAATAGTTTAGATCCAGTCTTGTTTGTCTCGATTAAACATGAGTCAAGCAAGATATAATTTGTGCCCTAGAAAGTGTTATAGCTGTAAATATCTTAAATACTCATGTTATCATATGTAAACTATGCTGTTTATGGGAAGAAAATGGCCCTAGGTAGCAAATTTTAGGATTCGATTTTATGGAAAGAAAAGCGGCCCTGATGTAGGATTCGATTAGATGTAAACTATGGCTGTGGCAAGTTTTAGATGCAGACAACTCTGGCAATTTCTATTTTGTGAATTCCTAGATACCAGTAAAAAAAAGATATGAAATTAGTTGCTTTTTATAGCTTTGTAGAGCACTCAAGTTCCTTTGAGTAGGTTGATACTGCTCAAAGTATCAAATTGCATATTCCTGATTTAGCAACTTTGCCTTTTCTTGTAACTTACACCTTGTCTGCCTTCGGTAGCCTATAAACTTGCCTTGAGACTACATGGCAGGCTGTGCAGCATCAGTTCTGTAAATTATTCCAATTTGAAGCTGAAAATTAGAATGAGGAAACTCAAAGTGAAATGGTTGGTGAAATAGGGAAACAATAGAAAATAGAGGTAGACTCACAGATTTCTTTTTTGTTTGTGAATTGGTAATTTAATTATTCTTCTTAGTCCAGATGTTTGTAATTTTGTGAGGTCTTGTTCATCTAAAATTTTTACCTAATTTGCTTTTAGCTTAATTTCACAATGTGGAGATTTTTTTTCTTTTGATTATCTTCCTTTTCCTTGAGCAGATCAGTTTTTCTCATTTAGGGAAAAGTTATCTGTTACAGTCATATACACCATTTGTATAGCTGAATATAGAGTTATCTTGAGGGTAATTAAAGGTTTAGAGTCATTATCTTTTTTTAGGCAGCATTACAAATCAGTACAAGTTTATTTCTTCCTTTTGAAAGAAACAGATATAATTTCTCCCGTTCTAGTTGAATTGTACCTTTCTGTTTTTGTTCTTCCTAGAGCATTCTCCTTCATCATCTGGTGTGATCAAGAGAGCAGCCATTTTTTGGTCTATTGAAGAGAGTAGCAATTTTCAGGTCTGAATTGAGATTCTTAAGGTGTGGATTTTCTGCCCTAGAGAGCAGCCCTTAGTTTCTTTGGTCAACTTTGTTGAAGTGTCTTTTCTTCCTTCATTTTCCCATATGCCTTGAAATGCAGCTGCCATCCTTCATATGGACATGTTTTCTTAGTTTCCTTTTGCTGAATATTGTTTTCATGAATGGCGTTGCTATATATTCCTTGTTAGTATTGTAATACTTTATAAATGAAATAAAGCTCATAGACCATGGCCTAATTTTTTTTTTTTTACTTGTTTCCTAAAAATCAAGTTTTAGGATAAAAAATAGTAGTATGATAGAATTATTGTTGAAGTAGGTACCAACCCTCATGTTTGTTTGGTTTGGAAGTTAATTGAATTTGTTTGCTTGGATGCGTACCACATTTCATGTCATATCATTTCAAGGATGTTCCTTGAGTCTTGCATATACCCTCTCTCCCCCACTCTCTCATACTTTTGTGGCTGACAGCATCAAGGGAATTCAACTTTTTACGATCTCTATTCTCTTTGTGGTTCTTATATTTACGGGCTGAATTTTGTTGCTGATGTTTCTGCATAGATTTCTTTTTCATTTTTCAAAAACATGTTGAAGACAAATATTTGCATTCTGTAAAATCAGGAAAGATGGGATGGTCAATGGAAAGCTCTGGTGATTTGCCAATGAATGGTACTCCATCTCCGGCATCTGAAATGGAAGGTAGTCATGGATATAGTACACCTTCTACCACAACAAAAGGTAGATTTTCTTATTTCATCATATGAATTATCATTTATGATATATTTATGCAATATACTCCTTTTAATTTCTTGTAACTTCAATATGCTACAATCCATTGTTAAGTCATGGACTTTTAGTTCGTATTCGTCTTATGGCTCAATAGCCTGACTATCGTAGTGGTTGGCCATTAAATGTTATGGGAAATTGTTTTTTATTTCTGATTAACTATTCTTGAAATTCAAGTTTAAGAAGAATTTATTTTCTCTTGCTGGTACACTATCCTCCAATATTTCTAAATGCGACTTATATAAAGATAGAGGAATTACTACGTACCCATTTGTTGTCTTAGTTTGCCTCAGGGGAAAACTTAGAGGTAGGGCATTGGGGTTTTTAAAAATTCATGGCCTTTTTTTGTTCATTCTATCAGATGTTATATCTTATTATATTTGGAGCACAAAGTTTTAAACTGCACCACAGTTCTAGATAGGACATTGTCTAGTTTCTGATAGAGAACAATGTAACCCATTAATTCGAATTAAGGACAATGTGATTTGCAGGAAATTCTAGAAGGTTCTTGTCAATCATATTGCCCTTCCCAATTTAAACTAACAGGCTAGGTCGTTATTTATCAGTTTCTTACTGCACCAAATGTGAAACAGTAACTTTTCAGTTTCTTGTTTCGAATTTCTTTGACGAAGTAACGTATGACTTCTCCTTGATCTTTGCTTCTCAGATTTCAGAAAGTGTTACTGAAAAGAAAACAGACTCAACATTTTAAAAGACATAAAAAGGAGATGAAAAAATAACTAACTCCACTTAACATCACCTTCTTAGGACATGATTGACATAAAGAATACGTACAAGAGAAAGCACTAAGAATTTCATTGCTGCACTTCACTTTTTTTGTTTCCCATGTGTAAGAACGTGCAGACTTTAATAAAATGAAACCCATTGTACTAAAATAGGTTCAGGTTCAACAATCTGCTGACTCTTGTGCCCTTAGCGATTCAAAGTGATAGGAAGTAAGAAACATAGGTTTTAGCATTTTGTTGTAAAAAAGTAGATAGCTACCTATGAATAAGTATAACTGAGGATAGTTTTTTTTTTGTAAAGTTGTAAGTTTCTTGGAGAGGTAGAAATTCTGTGTTCCTAATTCTCCAATAGGATTTTTATTTGAAAACCTTAAAAACAGAGGAGAACCACCTTACTCCTGTACTGGAAAACAAGCAAGTTTCTGGAATTAGTAGAATTATAATGATCATCAGTTTCCTTTTTTACATGCAAAATTAACATGAGAGTCAAATTATCTTTAACATTTGTTGGAGATTGTGGGAAATCCTACATCGGAAATAAACAAGAATGATGAGTGGTATATAAGTGGCGTAGATTGGGCCTTAACACAAGCAAATTGGTTTTGTGTTATATGGGTTTAACTCCACTTGTATGCTCACTCACTCAGTCAAGCCCAACACTCTCAAAGCCCACGGAATCTCTACATGGTATCAGAGCCTGCCCTGGTGTGCAGCATTTGAGCCTTCTTGTTTGCCCAAGTGTGCAAATGTTCCTGGGCCCATGTTTAAAGTCCTGGTGGGGTCCTGCCCTGGTGTGCAGAACTTGGTTGCCCAAGTGTGCAAATGTGTGTATTTGGCAAGTGATAACTGGTCTAGGTCCAGTTTCACTTGAGGGGGAGTGTTGGAGATTGTGGGAAATCCCACATCGGAAATAAACAAGAATGATGAGTGGTATATAAGTGGCGTAGATTGGGCCTTAACACAAGCCAATTGGTTTTGTGTTATATGGGCTTAACTCCACTTGTATGCTCACTCACTCAGTCAAGCCCAACACTCTCAAAGTCCACGGAATCTCTACAACATTCAATATGGTTTTTTGGTTGGACTATCAATCATGATGAGATTTATTTATTTATTTATTTATTTTGTATGTATATGTAAATGGAACAAAATTGAGGAAGAGAACATGAGAGAAAAATAGAAATTCTTTTGATCTAAAGTAGGCAAATGGTAAAGTTCTAATAGAGATGGTAAAGGTATATTGATTGTATTAGAGTATCCAGTTGGCACTAAAATGCGTAGAGGGAAAAAGGATTGGTCATCTATGTTGAGATAGTCGGAGTGATGCAAAAAGAGTGTTATCTTATGCAGTGGATTGCACTGAGGACATTTTTTATACCTTAGATGTTCTCCGACACAGAAGTCACCTAAAATATATCTATTTCTTCTTGATGTATGTAACTTTAGTAGATGAAAATTTGGCTTGTTTAGAATTTGAGAATTATGGTGTCAGAGTCTATAGTCTAAGAGTGTTTGAGGAAAGCGAAAACAAAGTTCCACATTGTCAATCGAAAGTTGGAAAGGAGGCAAGGCAACTAGACAAATCTGGGTTAGATCAGCATAGTGGTTTGATAAAGTACACCAAACTGCCTCATCAGGCTTTTCTTTGTCCCCTTTTTACTGAATTCATTACATTTATAATTATATTTTGTTGCTGTAAAGGCAAAGCTCAATAATACTCACGGTAGATTGTGTAAAGAAAGCTAAAATGATGTAGTGGTTAATTACAGTGGTCATCAACGGAAACAAAAGGAATTAGGTTAATGGGCATCAAGTTAAAGCCTTACCCGGTCCACTTCAAGTTAGTTAATACAGTTTGTGTATAAATAGACAGAAAACACGGGAGAAGCTTAACTGATCTTTTCTCTTCTGTATTTTTCATTTTCAATAAATAAAATCAAGAATTCATTTCTTCGAATACTCAAATCTGTTCATAGTATCAGAGCTATTCTGCAATTTGATTTGAGAAAACAAAATGGGAAGAAATAGAAGCAGATTCGATTCTCTGTAGAATGAAGGAGAAGAGCAATAGCAGGTGATGGAGCAAGTTTGATGGAGCTTAAAAATTCAGATGACCTAGGTGTTTCATTAGTAAGTGCACCTCTTACTGCCACAAATTACCTTTTTTGGCTTCGAGCGGTAAAGATTGGACTCTCAACAAAAGACAAACTTGAATTTGTTCTTGGAGACGATCTTGAACCTGCAACTGAATCAGAAATCTACAAGAAATGGAAAAGTTGTGATAACATGGTGTTCTCTTGGTTACTCGGTTCAATATCAAAAGAACTATTTGAATCTTTTCTATATGCAAAACAACACGTGAGCTATGGATTGAGCTAGAACAGAGGTTTGGTGAGTCAAATGGTCTTGTGGTGTATAAATTAAAGAAAGATTTATTTGGAATGACACAAAGGGACATGAATGTATGCATGTATTTCTCAAGATTAAAGAAGTTATGGGAGGATTTGTTAGACTTTCCTGTGCATGTATGCGATTGTGGCAAAAACGAGTAGGAAATTTATTGAGATGATCGAGAATGACAAATTAATCCAGTTCTTGATGGGGTTAAACAACATGTACGACAATTTTAGGGATTCCATTCTAATGCTGGATCCTTTGCCTACAGAAAATGGAAAAACAAAGACAGAATGTGGGAAACATGTTATGGACGCCCCGCAAGATGGTTAATTAGACGGTAATTAGTACTCTAGTTTATTTAGATTAATTAGGCTGTAATTAGTACTATAGTTTATTTAGAATTCTATTTTATTGTTTGTTCTAATTAGTACTTTTGTTTTATTAGAATCGTGTTGGTATTATTTCCTTGTTGGGTTAATGCTATTATTGTTCAAATGTGTTATAATCGCTACTTAGGGCATATAATTTTAGCTACATCATATCAGATCACATGACCATCAAATTCCCTTAAAGGCCTCTACAGAATCAGGCCTTATAGGTATTCTTTCCATCAAAAGAATGAGATGGAAAGACCGATTGCTGAAATGCTAGATTGGAGTCATACAACCTAGCCACAATCTCTATGCATCACTTGTGTTACTGGTCGAAAAGAAGGATGAAATTTGGAGATCCTGTGTGGATTATAGAGAACTCAACAAACTCACCATCAAATACGAGTTCCCCATACCCATTATTCAAGGCTTAATTAATGAGTTAGGAGGGGTATAGGTGTTTTCTAAGTTGGACTTAAGGGCTAGATACTACTAGATGTGAATGAAACTTGATTTTTGTCCTTAATGAACTCGGTCTTTCAAGACTCACTTAGGGTATTTTGAGTTCTTGGTTATGCCCTTTGGACTGATTAATGCCTCAGCCACATTTCTGTCCTTAATGGACTCAGTCTTTCAAGCCTACCTAAGGAAATTTGTCCTGGTCTTCTTTGATGACATGCTTATTTATAGCAAGACAGAAGCAGAGCACTTTTCAACACCTACAACTAGTGTTTGAAGCACTACAACAACATCAACTATATGCCGGGGCATCCAAATGAGTTATAGTCGTCAGCTCAGTATCCTACTTAGGGCATATAATCTTAGCTAAATCCTATACATGACCATCGAATTGCCTTAAAGTTCTCTACAGAACCAGGCCTTATAGGTATTCTTTCCATTAAAAGAATGAGATAGAAAGACTGATTGCTGAAATGCTAGAGTGGAGTCATACAACCTAGCCACAGTCACTTTGCATCACATGTGTTACTGGTTGAAAAAAGGATGAAGTTGGGATTCTGTGTGGATTACAGAGAACTCAACAAACTCACCATCAAGTACGAGTTCCCCATACCCTTTATCCAAGACTTAATTGATGAGCTAGGAGGGGTAAAGGCATTTTCCAAGTTGGACTTAAGGGCTAGATACCACTAGATGTGAATGAAGCTAGATTTTTGTCCTTAATGAACTTGGTCTTTCAAGACTCATTCAGAAGATTTTGAGTTCTTGGTTATGCTCTTTGGACTGGCCAATGTCCCAACCACATTTCTGTCCTTAATGAACTCAGTCTTGCAAGCCTACCTAAGGAAATTTGTTCTAGTCTTCTTTGTTGACATGCTTGTTTATAACATGGAAGAAGTAGAACACTTTCAACACCTACAACTAGTGTTTGAAGCACAACAACATCAACTATATGTCAAGGCATCCAAATGTGTTATAGTTGTTTCCTCATTGTACTACTTAGGGCATATAATCTTAGCTGTAGGAGTAGCCTCCAATCCTGAAAAGATTACTATTGCGCTACAATGGCCTAGGCCGATTACACTAAAGGGGCTTAGAGGATTTCTGGGCTAACATGTTATTAGAGGGGATTTGTACAAGAGTATGGAGTCATCAGTTGACCATTCACTGACCTGCTCAAGAAAGACCAGTTCAAATGGAGCCAGGAAGCAGGGGAATCCTTTGAGAAACTCAAGAGCTAACAGTGCAAGCCCCAATATTAGCAGTGCCAGATTTCCACTAACCATTCATACTAGAATGTGATGCTAGTAACAAAGGAATAGGGGATGTGCTTGTGCAATAAGTTAAGCCTTGTGCTATTTGTCAAATGCTTGAAGTCCTAGAAACCAACTACTTTCAACTCACGAGAGAGAAGAGTTACTAGCTATAGTATATGCATGCACTGCTTGGGGACACGTCCTTGAATGCCCCATCTTTGTCATTAAAATTGATCACGAGAGCATCAAACACCTATTAAAATAGAAATTGCATATATACATGCAGCATAAGGGGTATCTAAGTACTGGAATTGGAATAATATCCAATACAAAAAGGACACCGAGAATAGAGTGATTGATGCTCTATCTAGAAAAATGTAAGGCACAACAACTCTTGTGGCAATACCAAAGCTGGAACCTACTAGGCTACAAGGGCTTGCCAACTCTTGTGAAGAGGATCTTGAGGCTACAAGGCTCGTAAAGAAGGTGATTATCCACACTTCAGGTGAAACTATGTATACCTACTAAGGGGGAATTCTGAGGTTTAAATACTGAATATACATAGGGTCTAGTAGAGAACTAAGGAAAAGGGTGCTAGAAACTGCCCGCAATTTAGCTATAGGGGAACATCCAGGTGTAAAGGCACTGTCTCAAGGCTACAACAACATTTTATGCGGCTAAAAATGACACAAGAAGTGGCGACATGGATCTCAAATTTTGATCTTTGCTTAAGGTGTAAAAGTGACAATACAACCCATCCTGGATTACTACAGCCGCTGAAAATTTCTAAGGGAATGTGGACTGACATATTTGTGGACAAACTACCTAAATTAGGGGGTATTACATTATCATAGTGGTGGTGGAGGACAGATCCAACAAACAAGGACATTTCATCCCCTTAGCTCACCCATTCAAAGCAAGAACAATAGCTACTACCTTCCTGGATAACATATACTAGTTGCATGGCATGCTAAGTTCTATTATATCAGACAGGGACAAGGTTTTAGCTAACGAGACTATTGGGCACCAATTTGAGGTTTACCATCCCCAAACCGATGGCGAGTCAAAGAGACTAAACCATTGGAGAACTACATAAGAAGTATGTGCTACCTAACCCCTAAGAAAGGCAAAGGATTTCCTCTCACTTAAAAGAAAACCTAGCCTCAACACAGAACATAAGCAAATGGTTGATAAGGGCAGAACAGACAGAGAATTCAAGAAGGAAACTGCGTTCATTTTGAAGTTACAGCTCTACAAGCAGGTCACAGCAAGGGTTAGATTCTTACCAAATCTATCAACTAAATACTATTGGCCGTTCAAGATCCTAGCCTGAATAGGCAAGGTAGCCTACAAATTATGGCTATCCTCAAATTGCAAGATTTATCTAGTATTTCATGTGTCCCTCCTCAAAAGGAAATTTGACTCCTCAAAAGGAAATTTGACTCCAATTGCCCGACACTAACAACCATTTCTCTAATTCAAGATGAAGAATGGAGTATAAACCTAAAACGTTTTGAGCACCAGACATGTGTTACTAGCTGGTATTAACACCAAATTGAAGACCAAATTACAGCTATCCTAAAATTGCAAGGTTCATCCAGTATTTCATGTCTCCCTCCTCAAAAGGAAACCTGACTCTAGTTGCACAACACTAACGACCATCCCTCCAATTCAAGATTAAGAAAGTGGCATACAACCTAAAAAAGTTTTGAACACCAGACATGTGTTACTGGCTGGTATTAACACTAAGCAACTACTAATCCAGTGGGAAGTATTCTCAGCAGTAGATGTAACATGGGAAGATGAACTTACCATAGTACAACAATTTCGAGTTTTTCATCGTTCTTGGGGATAAGAATGTTCTCAATGGGGAGACATTGTAACATATGAGAGAAAACAGAACAAGCAAGAAACAAGCATGGTGACATGTTCATATGTAGTCTAATTAAAGTTATTATGAATAATTGATAGTTTAATTATGTTAAATAAGAATGCATATATGATACAAGTTAGTTATTTCAGTTAGTTAGCCCATATTGAGAAGAAGGAAGTGCCCTCCTATTATCTATCCTTCTCATTTTTTAGTAGAGCTTATCCTATACCAATTTGTTACACTAGAAGATAAATTAGCTTAACCAACTTGTAGTATTGAATGAGAATCTAGCTAGCCTATATACATAGCAGACGTTCAATAACAGAATTATGGAACTGAACGAGAATCTAGCCTATGTACATAGCGGACATTCAATAGAAGAATTTTACCATTCATTTTCTCCTTCAGCTCTTCTCTCCTTTCTCCTCTTTCTCTCCTACTATTATTCTTCTCCAAGAATTCTCCAAGGGATCTCCAAGAAATCCCAAGGATTCTCCAAGAATTCCCTCCTCTTTTCCGATTCAGTAGTTGTGACAGAACCTTGCATCATGTACAAACGATAACTTAGCGGATTAAATGCATCCAGCCATTATTTAAATCCATGGAATGCAACCACAAGTATTGATTGTTATTTTATCTGAACAGCGTACATCAGTAATCTTATTTAAAAGTGTTTCCAAGTGAACAACAGATAAATGTGAAGAAAAGAATAACTCTCCTTTTTGAATCTGATTTTGCTTCTAGCAGCTAGAAAATTAAGGTGGTTTATGCTGTACTTGGATAAAAAAAATTGTTTCTAATTGCCACAACTTTGGATAACAATGCCTGCTCAATTCATGCAAAAAAGTGAAAATCTATGAAACAGCGCCCTCATATAGTAATATGTAGTTCATAAATCTAATGTTACACCAATAAAAGTACAAGTGAGTTTAGATAGTTGATCTTTTGATTTTTGGACATCAAACACTGAATGGTTATGCTAGCTTGTCTTGGGGATATGTGCAAATTGAGGACACAAGTGTACACCCATAAGTTGCAGTTAACTACAGCAAACTATAAAGGGGTTTAACAATGAAAGAGGATAAAGGGGGTTAACAATGAAAGAGGGGGATGCAATATTTTATATTTCAAAAAGAAAAAGAAGGATGCTTCAAACTTTCGAAGTCAAAACACTTATGGGATGGGTCAACTACACATTAAAAGAGAGAGATAACTACTAATCCATTTAGAAAATCAACATACTTGTACTGAAGTATTAATGTGTCTGAACTCTGATATGTGCAAAAAAGCTAAATGTGTAATTTTACTTGTATGTATACATTTGCATCGATTTTATATTTGTTTCTAATGATGTCTGCATGTCATATTCAGCCTGCAATTATGCAAAGGGTAGATGGGTGGAAGACACGAGGAGGCCGTTGTATTCTGGGCTGGGATGTAAACAATGGTTATCAGAAATGTGGGCATGCAGACTAACACAAAGAACTGATTTTTCCTATGAGAGATATCGGTGGCAGCCTTATGATTGTAAAATGATTGAGTTTAAGGATACTGAATTCTTAAGAAGGTAATTTTTCTCTCTTTTAGTTTCTAATGTCTACTTTATAATATCTGAACCTGGACACGAGTGGTTTATCTGAACTTGGACATGAGTGGTTTAAATCCAAGTGCATTCTGCTCCTAAGACATATATCGCTAATAAATTAAGTATAGTGAAATTAATTTCAAAATAAAGCGAATTTTTATTATTCTTCTGGGCTAATTTTAATGCCCTAAGTATTGTGACAATCCAGGATGCAAGACAAGACAATTGCATTTATAGGAGATTCTCTGGGGAGACAACAATTTCAATCTCTGATGTGTATGGCAACTGGCGGAGAATGGAGGATAGATGTGGAAGACGTGGGGGTAGAATATGGTCTTGTGAAGGCCCGTGGGGCTATCCGTCCTGATGGTTGGGCTTATCGATTCACAAACACGAATACCACCATTTTATATTACTGGTCAGCAAGCCTTGCAGACCTAGTGCCGTTGAACATCTCAGATCCATTATCTGATGTTGCGATGCATTTGGACCGTGCACCCGCTTTCATGAGACAATTCCTTCATAAGTTTGATGTTTTAGTTCTCAATACAGGACATCATTGGAACAGAGGAAAGATAAGAGCAAATCATTGGGTGATGTATGCAAACGGAAGGCCTATTACAGATAAAAAACTTCTAGAGATTGGGAATGCCAAAAATTTCACAGTGCATAGTATAGCCAAGTGGCTTGATTCTCAACTGCCATTGCATCCCCGACTTGTAACTTTCTTCAGAACCATCTCTCCAAGGCATTTCCGTTTCGGGGACTGGAACACCGGCGGAAACTGTGACAATACTACTCCTCTGACTGGAGGGAGTGAAGTTTCACGGAATGAATCAATGGATGAAGTTGTGGCGGATGCTGTTAAGGGGACAGGAATTAAGCTTTTGGATATTACTGCAGTGTCGGATCTCAGGGACGAGGGTCACATTTCGAGATACAGTGTGAAGGCAAAAGAAGGGGTAAATGATTGCTTGCATTGGTGCTTACCTGGCATTCCGGATACATGGAATGAAATCCTTGCTGCGCAGGTATAGAGTTCGGCATATCGATTACCAAAGCCATTTGTACATATACAGAGTGCAGAGATGGCATGTGTGTTTAAAAGTATCAATTTTTCTATTTCCTATTTTTATCTTGGACCATTTCCATGAACGAATCACATGATCAATAGTTCTCGAGCTGATCCTTTATTAGATATTTGCTTTAGAAAGAAAATAAATCTATTTTGATTTAGTCTATCTTAGATATTATATTTAAATTCAAATTATGATTTAGCAGTTATGATTTAGATAGCCTTGTAAACCTATTTATATAGACACTATATTTGTTTAATGAAAGTGTGCCAAAGGGTTACCAAGGGTACTGCTTCTGCAGTATTCTTTTTTTGCTTTTTCTCTATTCTTTTAAAAAAAACAACATCCTTGTTATCTGTGCTCGTGCTCAACAATTCAACAGCTTCTTCTAAGTATCCATTGATTTAAGTTTCTGACATGACTTTGGGAATTTTTATGTTTC
>CAOJCR011087351.1:0-11159 GCA_948330485.1 Euphorbia neoarborescens | reverse complement strand
CCGTTTTTCGGGTTCCCTCGTTTCGAGAGCTTCCCCAGTCTCTACAGCAGCTTTATTCTTTGGTTTCGCATCACGAAAATCTTTTCGAGCACGTTTATTCTCGTTTTGCATTTTATTTTCCCACTTTTTGTATGCTCGATGGATGCCATTACCAAAGCTCGCTTTAATATTGCATGAGAAACTTTAGATTAATCTTTCAGTTGGTTGTATGCAATAAAACAGCACAACGATGGGATTCCAAATCCCCGAAGCACACCCGACCTTATTTGTATGTTAAATAAACTAAAAACCGAGCCAATTGTTTTCAAACGAGTTACGTCACTCTCCAAAGCACTAAAATGAGCCAAATCGGATTTATGTATGTTACCCTTCCAAAGCACATTCCCGATTATCTATTTATCTCGTTCTTCACTGTGCCGCATGCTTGCGTGTTTATTCCCGTACTATGTATGTATGTATGCTTATATGTGTATATGTGCTAGTTTTTATCCCCCTTTCCCGAACAATGTATCCCCTAGGTTCCGGTTGTATCTCTTTATAAGCTTTGTTTACTTTTCTCGTTCACGTATGCTTTACCGCTTTTATATGACGATCACCATAAATAAACAAAACTAAAATCAATTTTAAGCGCAATAATCTCGTTTCGATTTCTAAAAAGATTGTCGACTTCTAAAAAGCGTTTTCAAAAAAGGATAAGTAGATATCTTGTCCGAACCCGATCTCTTGATCACGGTTTTGGATTCGATACTCGAGTCTGAGTTGTACCGTGAAACTTTTCCCGGTATGAGCTTAGAATCGGGTGGCGACTCCAAAAGCGTTTTCTAGAAATTTGAGTTTGAATTTCCTTTCATAAAAATAATTTTTCTTTATTTTATTTAAAAGCATCGATTTCCACTTCGGTATCGATTCTTGTATCGAAAAAACCGTAAGCACGCATTCACACGCGCATATTGTTTGGGATTCTCTTTCGAAAACGCTCTAAGTCCCATATTTGGGTCCATATCTTTATATAGGGAGTAAGTAAGGAGGGAAATTCATATCGCTTAGGAACCGTTTCTCTCATTTCGCTCTTTTCGAGATTCTACAAAAAGGACTTTCGGATTCCACAAACAAAATTTTCAAAAACCCCTTAAAATTTTCTGTTTAGCGGTCGCCGCACTCACACCAATTTTTCGGTAGGGGTGGCATGACCTCATGCTAGAATTGGCACGATGTGCCACCCAAAAATTGAACCGCCCCTTTTTAGGCAGTAGGGTGGCACGAGGTCATGCCATAATGGGTAAGGCGTGCCACCTTACTAATTTCCAACCTTTGTTTTCCTTAATGTTAAGAGAATCAAACCTGATCGATGCTCGTCTTTCATCCCTTCTCGACCTAAGTAGGGTCCTAGGATGAGTCTTCCTACCTGAAAAATATAAACACAAAACACTAAAAAAACATACAACCAAATCAAAAAAGAATAAATAAAAAGTTTAGATGAAACATCGTCCAAAATATACAACAAGTGATGCTGTGTTTAGAGTCAAAACAACTCGACTTTCTTATCGGTGCGTCATTGATCGGCTATCAGGGGCATATCTGGCTCCTCCCCACGAACCATACCATGAAAATAAAGTTTCAAATGATGTCCATTGGTCTTTTGCTGTCCATTCATCGTGTCTATTATGACCATATCAGATGGGTATGCTTGGATAACCTCGAATGTACCCATCCATCTACTCTTCAGCTTCCCAGGAATAGTTTCAACCTTGAGTTATACAAGAGAACCTTGTCACCTAGATGGAAACTCTTATCTACAATGTGTCGGTCATGCCATCACTTGTTTCTCTCCTTATAGAGTTTGGCATTCTCATAAGTAGAGAGAAGAAACTCGTCCAAGTCGAGCAACTATTTCACTCACTGTTCTCCAACTGCTTGCATGTCAAAATTTAGATACTGCAAAGACCAGTATGCTCGATGTTCAAGTTTAACGGGTAAGTGACAGGCTTTTCCAAATACTAAATGATACATACCTATTGGAGTTTTGAATGCCGTTCTATAGGCCCAAAGTGCATTGTCTAGTTTTAAGACTCTAATCTTTCATAAACCTTCCTACCGTTTTCTCCAAAATACTTTTAAGCTCCCTGTTACTTACCTCAACTTGGGCACTAGTTTGTAGGTGGTAAGGTGTAGCAACTTTACATATCACTCCGGACTTTCACAAAAGTACTTTAAATGGTTTATTATAGAAATGGGATCTTCCATCGCTTATAATATCTTTAGGGGTTCCAAACTGAGTGAAAATGTTTTAATTTAAAAACTTTAGAACCGCTTTTGCATCACAAACATAATCGACTACCACAAGTATATATTGACTGTGATGTGACATTAGAAAGGGTCCCATGAAATCTATACCCTAGTTATAGAAGATTTCACATACTAAGATGCCATGTTGGGACATATCATTCTTGTGGGATATGTTCCTTGTTCATTGACACACATCACAAGTTCTAACATAGTTGAAAACATTTCTTTTCTTATCAGGCCAGTAAAAACCATAGGATATAATTTTACCACATGTTCTCTCGGATCCGAAATAGCCACCTGCTTCCCTATCATGACATATATTAATGATAGATGGTACCTCACTTTCAGACACACATCTCCTAATGAAATTATCAGCAGATACCCTAAAAAAATATCGCTCATCCCAAAAGTAATTTAGCATCATGCAAATTTTTTTTCCTTTGGACAATAGTAAGATCAGAGAGCAGAGTGTTATTCATAACACATGAGGCCATATCATCCATCATAGACGATGCCATGTCATGCATCACCACATGATGCCATGCCATTCATCAGACAATGCACTAATACCATGTCATATGCGATGCCATGTCATGCATCGCTACCTGATGCCATTTCATTCATTATGTAATGCCACACCATTCATAATGCTATATCATGTATACGGTTATTTTGCACATCTCACAATGTAGTGGCATATCCTGCATCACATCATATCACACTCAGTTATGCATAATTTCATCTCCCTTCTTCATGGAATGTATTAGGTCCTTCCTCATTACATGTTCAACACTAGGCACGACCTAGGAATTACACCATGTTGTCCCACAACACGATCACCCCATTACAATAAATGTCATGTCTTTTCCTTAAACTTTTAAATGTGTAGGGGCATTGAGTATATCGAAGCCGGTAAATGCACCTACTATATATTCTTAGTCTCTCTCATGCATTGGTTCGTCCAAACTATATGGAATTGGTTTCCACCTTCATGGTGAAGTCATCTCATAGATTCATGAGTCTACACAAGTTAGATTACAGCTTTCGTCGGGTTTCCCCTACCGTGGGGCAAATCCTTAGGACACACATAGTCACAGGCTCTCACATGCTAACTTCTGACAACTAACTCAAACTAACCTATACATGCACCATATGCATTTTTCACCATCTTGAGGTATGCGTCTATCAATGTTACCTAAGCAAGTGCATTTCCTAATAAATATACCACTTAACTACTTATCAGTATTGACATGTAATTGTATACATATATTCCCGATTATAGTCCCCCTCATCCTTTGGTTGGTGTCTCATGTCTCGTTTGAGCATCAACTCAATATCCTAGCAGGTATATAGGTTTTGTTGTCGTAGTTCACACTCTATGATAACCCACCTCTCATGTAACCATGCTGTGTCTTTTAAGATGTAGTTGTTTCATCATGTATATGGCACTAGGATTTTTATCCCAAGGAAATGATGAAAACGGCATTTGTCGGTACTTTTTCTCGTATTAATTTTTTGCATTCGTTGATTAAGAGAAAGTTTAAGCACTCCGATATCTGCACCAAAAGACCCAAACCAAGTGTTTTACGAGAGTTTTTGACGGTTTCAGCCTCGCCATACACGTGTGGGCCTAGGGAACAATTGGGCCCAAACCCAAGCCCAGGGCCCGTACATGCACTTAAAGGCCCAAATATCCTCAATTAAGGTGCTTTTTTATGACATTTAAATCAAGAATTCCCAAAATATTTTTAGGATCAGATTTGAAAACCAAAATGAATTTGAAAAGAAAACGAAAGGAAATGAAATTAACAAAAGAAAATGGAAGAAAAAGAAATAAAAAGGGATAAGCTTTTGCCTTTTTAAGTTAGGCGTAAAGAAAAGAAAAAATGGCATCTCTCCATTTCAAGAGGAGAAAAAATTAGAAGCCTTAAGAAGCTCATTTTCTTCTCTTAAAAGAGCTGATACACGCCGAAATCAAGGAGGGCAACAATTTGGAAAAGCCAAAAAAAATCAACTAAAAAACTCTCCTATGAAAAAACCCTTTGAAGCTCTCATTTTTACTCATCTTCATCTAGCTTTCCTTCATCATTTTCTTCACAAAACGCAACTACCAAAACTCAAAAATCACACCAAGTTTTAGTAACACTTCAACACTCTATAAAAAAGCAAAAAATCAAAACAAATCCCAAAAAGCTCGCACATCTTTTGGTGTAAAAACCCCTTCTTTCTTCTTGCTCTCTTCATTTCCTGCTCATCTTTTCTTTGCTTTCCCTCACTAAAATCCCACGAAAACACCCAAAACATCAGTAACACACTTCCAAAGCAAGGTATTTAGGCTATAAATATCCTTGCTGCCCGAAGTTCTGGTTAAAAAAAATTCACAAAGAATACATTTGGTTCAGGTTCGGTCACGGTGAATCTACCGGCGGCATTCGAACTCTCTTAACACATCAACTCGAGGAAAACACATCGAGGAGATATATCTGAGCTACAAACCCTTTATTTTCTATCTTTTGCATGCTTGTAGCTTAGTTTACATGTTTCAGTTTACATTTGAGACAGGTCAAACTAAAAGCCAGATTCTTTGTGAAAAATATAAACCACTTCGGTAGAAAAAACGATAAACTCACCTAAAATAACCTCCTAGGAACAATATTTATGTACCTTTGCTGGAATGGAGTAACGGAAGTGGGAAAAATGGACTAAAATGGAGTAAACATGAGCTAAAATAGGCTTAGTTTAGCAATGTGTTTACCTTGGTGTTAATGGCTCAAAAATGTTTTCTTTTGTGTTAAAATGACTCTTTTTAGACTTCTTTATATATCTTGACGGTTTAGGAGTTTTAACAGTTAAAATCGGTTAAAAAGCGGACTAAAAAATGAAGAAAAAATTCAAAAATAACGAAAAATACGGACTGCTTTAGAGCTGCCCAGTTTGACGGATTTTGTGACAGAATGTTTTTGTCGCTAAATCCTTTCGCTAAATCGTTTGATAAGCAGCTGCGTCCTCCCTTTTTTTAGCTACCAAATTTTCGTCCATTGCTAAATCTGTAACTACGTGCAGTTTGTTTTAAAAATGCAATATCTTACTCGTCACTTATCCAAATTACGCGTATGATATATTGTTTAAAAGCTCTTTTCACGTAGAAACTGATGAGATACATATCTCATTTTATTTTTAAGCTTAAATGTGTCGTACTTTGGTTAAGAGGCAAAAGTGATCCGATTTTCGTTTTTAACCACAGAAATAATCTTTGTTTTCTAAAAAAATCTTCAATAAAAGTCTTAGGATCATGCATTTTATTTATCCGCACTTTTCATTAGTTTGTAGTGATTCTGATGACATGCCAATAAATTAGCACGATATTATTTGGATGTCGAGACATAGATTTAATTTTCGTGTTGAAAGTGTTTGCATCTAGAAAACCATACCAAGAAGCAGGGCTAGGGCCGCTAACACAATACAACGATTGAATTATTTCCAAGATTTCCAACTCGTAAAAGTTTGCATGCTCCGAAACTATAATTGAGCCAAACGTTTTCTAAAATAAAGCTCACTACAACCCATTCGTAATTGAACAAAAAATGTTTTTGGGCCGTCACGAGGTCATCTTTTAGCCCAAAACATTTGGTCTAACTAACCAAATTGGATCAAACATCCCTCCAAATTAATGATCCCGAGCTATCGTATCTTCCCATTCTTATCACATATCCATTTCAAGAATGTTGCTTGTGCCATGTGTTTAAATTGTTCACTTTGTGTATGTATTTATATAATATGCATGTGTATCCCTTTTCCCCCTTTTCATTTTGAATGTAAATCCCGTAGCATAGCTTGTGTGATTTTGATTGGGTTGTAAATAATTGTTTAATTTTCCATACTTTATTTTATCGCTTTTGCATGCACAATCACTTTAATAATCAAACTAAAATCAAATTAGGTTTTTGCAAACAAGTAAATGTCTTGTCCGAACCCGATCTCTAGATCACAGTTTTTGATTCGAGACTTAGTATCCGAGATATACTGTGAATTAATTCCTGGTAGAGCTTAGAATTGAGTGGCGACTCTAAATATCATTTTAAAGAGATTCAAGTTAGAATTTCTTTACAAAATTTTTCTTTTTCCAAAACTTAGATTTCTTTTAAATAGAAAATCCTAAAGCCGGCGTTCATGCGCGTATTTAATTGCTTAAGGGTTTGTTTAGTTTTAATCAAATCCCTTTTCCAAATCAAATCAAATTCACAAATCCATTTTCAAACCAATTTTTTGACTTCCGTCAAAAGGGTCGCTCACTCTCAGTGGCGACTCCACTGGAGAAGAGAATTCTTTTCAAAACTTTTTTCCAAAAGTTTTCAAAACATAAATTTTTTGAAAAGAATTATTGATAAGCTATTGGAAGACTTTTTTCAAAAGACTTTGAAGAAAAATCGACAACATTTTTGGTACAAAGTTTTTTTACTTTGCTTATCCCTTCAGATAAACTTTATTTCTTTGTGCCATTGCATTGTAGTAGAAATACTTTGCACTGCACCACTTTTAGACCATCATACCTACATCGGCTTTCTCGAGAAAGTGTCGCTTATAGGCCCCTACAGTTCCAAGTGCATCTATTGGAAAGCCACCAATAGCATCGTACCTTAATCTTCTCATTCGAACCTATTTGGGGAGAGAAAGATGGTATATATTGCTATGGGACCCTCCTTTGCTACTCGAACTTTGACTTCCTGCATATAGAAACCTTAGCAATCTCCCTTAGGTTTCAAAAACAAAAACAAAATGACTATGTTAGATCCGCCTTCATGATGTCCACATTGATGGTAAAGAAACCCCTCCTAGGAATGGTAGAGACTCACCAACTGATGTTAAATCATAGGTCTGTTCTTGCATGCTATTTAATTATATTTGTATGTGTTTATATTTTTGAATGTGATATTACACACCTGTTTAAACATAGGTCTCATTTCCATATGATCAACACCACTTGATCACCTATCATCATAACCATACATATCGGGTACTTTAGTGCACATTACATGTCTAGCCTTCATCACCATTCTAATTGAGAGCCTTTAATGCATTATAGTGTCCTTCCACACATCATAGTCTGTCTAGCACACATTATACACGATGCATATAACGTATCACGATGCCATGTCATACACAATGCTATGTTATGCATCATTAACATATTATGCTATGTCATGCATAAACGCCATGTCATGCATCACCAAACAGTGCCACACCACGTATCATGATACCATGTCATGCGTGATACCATGCCATGCATCGTTAACATGTTTTGCTATGCCATGCATAAATGCCATATCATGCATCATCACATGATACTATATCACACATTACAATGCCATGTCATGCATGACGCCATGCCATACATCATCAACATATCATGTAATGCCATGCCATGCATCACCAAGATGTTATGTAATGCCATGCAATATACACAATTCCATGACATACATTATCACGATGCCATGTCATGCACAATAGCATTCCATGCATCATCAATTAATACATATTATGCTATGTCATGCACAAATGCCATATCACGCATCTCGATACCATGTTATGCATGATTCTATGCTATGCATCATCAACACATATTATGCTATTTCATGCATGATGCAATTCCATACATCATCAACATGATGGCATGACATACACATAATTCCCCATCACACGTAACACGAGTTCATACCATCTATTATACACAGTGTCGTGCCATGCATTACAAGCTAAGTCCATATTGCATATCACGAGGTAATGCCATATCCTGCCGTTATTACATCCTTCTTCATGGCATGTACTAGGTCCTTCCCCGTTACATGTTCAACACTAGGCATGACCTAAGAATTATACTATGTCATTCTGTAACACGATCACCCCATGACAATAGATGTCATGTCTTCTCCTTGAACTCTTAAGTGTCTAGGGGCATCGAATATATCAGAGCTGATCAGCATACCCGTTATAAATTCTTAGTCTCTCTCGTGCATTGGTTTATCCAAACCCTGTGCAATCGGTTACCACCTGTATGCTAAAGTTATCTTATGCATTTATGCATCAATATAGCTAGATTGCAACCTTCGTCAGATTTATCCTATGGTGGGAAAATCCATAGGACACACATAGTCACAGGCGCTCATGTACTAACTCATGCATTGCACCGCATGCAATCTTCATCTTTCCAGGTATACATTCACCCCTATTACCTAAACAAATAAATTTTATGCCAGCATGTTATATAGCTGGTATATCTACATATGTATGGTGTTGAACATATATCCATTCATTCAGACATGCGATGATTTCTTACCGCACTTTTCACAATCATATGCACACTGGTGATGTGTTAGCATTTGCCTCAACACCATCTACATCACAAATATTCATTTTGCCTCCACAAGCACAGTGCATGCACTTTTTATTAATGCATCCGAACATGCTTATCTATTTTGTTTTAATTCTTATGTCATATTCATCATGGCATGTTATGCCATATCATTGAGCTTTAGGCATAACATATCCTATGCCATTCATCACGACATTCTTATATGTAATTCATCATGACATCATTACATGTCATTCAGGTTTAGGCAAAACATATCCTATGCCATTCATCACGAAATTGTTATATGTCATTCATCATGACATCATTACACGTCATTCAACTAGGCATAACATATCCTATGCCATTCATCACGACATTCTTATATGTCATTCATCATGACATCATTACATGTCATTCAGCTTTAGGCATAACATATCCTATGCCATTCATCATGACATTCTTACATATCATTCATCACGACATCATTACATGTCATTCAGCTTTAGGCATAACATATCCTATTCGATTCATCACGACATTCTTATATGTCATTCATCACGACATCAATACATGTCATTCAGCTTTAGGCATAACATATCCAATGCCATTCATCATGACATTCTTATATGTCATTCATCATGACATCATTACGTGTCATTCAGCTTTAGGCATAACATATCCTATGTCATTCATCACGACATTCTTATATGTCATTCATCATGATATCATTACATGTCATTCATCATGGCATGTTATGCCATACCATTCAACTTTAGGTACATAATTCTATGCCATGCATTGTGATGTCACTACATGTCACTCATAATGGCATGTTATTCCATGACATTTATCATTAGGTAAATACATTACATGTCATTAACCATGACATCCTCACACGTCATTTATCATTGCATGTTATGCCATGCAATTTAACTCTATGCGTATACTTCTATGCCATTCATCATGAAATCATTATATACCATTCATTATGGCATGTTGTGCCACATGATTTACTTTTAGGCATATCATATGCTATGCCATTCGTTGAGATATTATTTTGTGCTGTTCATCATCACATATTCTGCCATGTCAATTAGCTTTAGGCATATTATGTTATGCCACTCATCATGATATTACCCCTGTCATGTACCGTGACATGTTTAATCATGTTCTTCATTGCCAAGTGTACCATTCTTTACCATCCACCATGATATTATTAATGTCATGTACCCCTGACATGCCATGTCGTGAAAATGCCATGAACATGCATTCAAATGCCATGTCATGTAAATACCATGACCATGCATTCAAATGTTATATCGTGCAAATTCCATGAACATGCATTCAAATGCCATGTCATGTAGATACCATGACCACGCATTCAATTGTTACACCACGCAAAAGCCATGAACATGCATCCAATTATCATGTTATGCAAATGCCATGGACATGCATTCAATACCATGCCATACATATGCCATGACTATTCATTCAAATGCCATGTCATGCAGATGCCATAACCATACATTCAAATATTATTCCATGCAAATGTTATAACCATTCATTTAGATACCATGTCATTCATTATAATGCTACAAACAATCATCTAAATATCATGCAAATGCTATGACCATGCACGGAAGTAATGCCATGACATGAAAATACTATGTCACTCATACTAATGCCATGTTATTAGTGCCATACGATACCGTATCATTCATAAAGGCAATACATACCAATCACATCATCACAAATGAGGTACTGTCATTCCATCATTCAATCACATCACGACATATAGTCTCTAAAATAAATGCCTACCATCAAATCCTTTCGCATGGTCGATCACCATCGAAAGCATATCACACGATCATTAACCATCAAATCATATCACATGGTCATTGTGTTGGGGACCGGTATGGTATGCTGGAAACTACACGGCGCAGCGGAAAGCGTTTTAAAATTTTCGGCACTGATCCCCAAGGATCGGTTGGCAGATTCTGTTAACTTTGATTGCTAATCTATCCAATGAACCATTAGGGTTCCTATACCTACAAGAGGGATCTATAAATACCTCGTAGAGAAGTGCCAGATCGTTATTCCTTCCACAGAGTAATGCGCGGAGCACTAACAGCCGTGAATCTGTGCTAGCGGAAGATTGCCTTGATGGAAAGGAATGATATGGTGAGCCGGAGACCAAAAGGAATTTTCTCTCCTCTCTTTTCTCTCTAATTTCAAAATTAACAAGTGTAGGGATTAGGGTTTTTGGCTTCAAAATTCCCTTTATATACTAACTGAAAAACCCTAGCCCCATAACCAGTGTTATGCGCATATGGGCCTTATTTCAGTCCAGTATTTATTTTGTTCGATCCAATTAAAATTCACCGAACCAAAATAATTATACCGTATCAATTTAAATTAAATCCGTACATTATATTTTAATTATTTGATTTCACCGAATCAATTAATTAATTTAAACCATGAATTTATTTAATTAAAATACATATTAATTACATAATTGAATTTA
>CAOJCR011083677.1:0-10748 GCA_948330485.1 Euphorbia neoarborescens | reverse complement strand
TAGCAAAGGAGGGTCCCATAGCAAAATATACGCTTTTATTTCTCTCCCAAAATAGATGCGACCGAGAAAGCAGTACAAGGCTATCAGTGACTTCCCAATACGCGTTCAAGGGACCGGAGAGGAACCCAAGTAACGTTTCTTAAGAGAGTCGGGGTAGGTATGGAGGTCCTAATTGGGATGGGATGCCTATAAGTGATATGCAAAACATAAAAGTAAATCTTGTCGAATCATGCAAATAGAAACATCTTATTTAAAAACAATGTCGATTTCTTTGAAGTCTTTCAAGAGAGTCTTTCAATGGCTTGTCAAAAATCTCTTTTCAAAACAATTTCAAGTTTTTGAAAACTTCGTAAAAATTTTGAAAAGAAAATCCCTAGCGAAGTCACCACTGTGAGCGCAGCGACTTTTCGACAAAAAAAATATATTGTTTAAATAAAATAAAAGTTCGAATTTAAAGAGTTAAAGTTTGAAGGTAGATAGATCACTTTTTGAAAATGGAACAAAGAAATAAAATAATTTTGATGGAAAATAAATTTTGAAGGAAAACAATCCTAACTCAGATTTCTAGAAAATGTTTTTGGAGTCGCCACCCGGTTCTAAGCTCTACCGGGAATTAATTCACGGTATTACTCGGACCCTAGACTCGAATCCAAAACTGTGATCCAGAGATCGGGTTCAGACAAGGAACTTACATATCCTTTTTGAAAGACTTTTCAAGAAATCGACATTGTTTTGGAATAAAACGTTTTCATCTGCATAATCCTAAAACTTAGATTGATTTTATTCGGATGTTAAATTTAGGCGAACGATCGAGCGAAAAGAGGTAAATAACTTGCGGAAAAATAAACAAATCAAGCAAAGTATATATTTACAACCATATTGAATAACGAATAAATCCTATGGGATACATTTGTTGGGGAGTGAGATATCCATCTAAGCATGCATTGCAATAAATATTCACAACACATACAAAGTAAACACACAGCAAATACCGCATGCTTGAAAGTGGACATGCAAAAGAATGGGGAAGTTCAGGTAGCTCGGGAACATGTTATAGAGAGGGGCACCAATCTGAAGTGATTTTATCGAATCGAGTGTTTTGGGCCGGGGGATGGTCTCGCGACTGCCCAAAAACAATTTTGGCTCAAGTTACGTATGGGCAAAGTGATGTTAGTTTTCGAAAGAGTTTGGCTCAGATTTTATATCTTGTGAGGCATGCAATGATTTGGTGAGTCGGTAATTCGGGAACAAATTTCCTTCGTGGTCTTGTTTTAACGGTCCTAGACCGACATTAGCCGGGTCTCTAAGACAGGCAGAATATTGGCGAAAATTAAAACTAGGTCGCAGATGTACATGGAAGCGCGCTAATTACTGGCAAATCATCGGGCACAACGAATTAATTGAAATACGGTGCGATAACATAAATACGTACCGGGGGCGCCTGTGCTTCATCAAAACGCTAACAGATAAAATCACTAAAAATTAATTGCATAACATAAATAAAGAAGCAGAGATTTATTTTAGGTCTCAGATTTTGCCTTGGAAGGCCGTTGATTTATTTCCAATTTAGAGAAGCTCAAACTGAAAATTTTGACGCAAGATTTTAAAAAAGATAGTCAGTTGAATTGCTTGTGGGCGCAATTTGACTCACTATGATAGTGATAAAATAGGAGACAGTGTACTGTATCATCAGCCGGATTGATTTTCGAAAATAAGTCATTAAAACAGGTCATGAACAGGCTGCAGTAATTTTGACGGTTTAAAACGGAAATTTACTGACAGTCACAACAGGACATAAAGTACATGCAGTAAAAATAATTAGACAAAACAAAATTTATTAGGCTAGACCCGATACAAAAATTTAGTAACAGGACTAATCCATAAACAAGAACCCATAAAAACCAAAAAAATGGTAGACAGAAATAGAGTAAAGACTCAAAGCTAAACTGACAAATATAGACATAGCAGACAAAAGATAAAAATTGATTATGGAAAATAACTTGAAAACATATGGATTATTTTGGAAAACAGAAAATACCAATCAGAAAATTCCAATGAGCTAATCAAACGGATTATTTAATCGAAGGAAAATTCAACAAACATAAAACTCCAAACAAATATACCACAACAAGTGTGAAATGATTTTGAAAATCCTGCGGAATTAGCATAACAGAGGAAGGAACGTATAACTAAACAGATTGAAGCATCATTAAGTAAAAAAACATATAAACCAAATTAGCTTCTTTTTAATCCTAAAAAAAATCAGCTGTAAAGCTACAGAACAAATCCTAAAGCTATAAGTAACTATTCTTTTTAATAGGAACTCTAAAGCTTGAAATGAAAATCAAATACCCAACACATTCATGGAATCAAAACAAATCCGGATAAGAATACGAGGAAATTGAACAAATGGCAGCCGTAAAACCCTTTTGCAAATAACACAAGAATAAGAACAATACATGAGACGAATGTGAAATTTCAGCAGGAAACGAAATAGGAATTAAAATGACAGCACTGCAGGAAATTAAGAAAAAGTCCCATACAGAAGACAACCAGCAACAACATAGAACAAAGAAGACAAGATCGATGTCCAAATTAATTTTAAAACTGAAAACAATAACACAGATTAGGGAGGCAAAATGCAACAGCAAGATTGAACACACGTTAAATCCCAATCGGTCACGGTTGTACACAGATGAGTATGCAGTTAATTTGGAGATATGCGGTTAACTTTGAAAGGTAGAAAACACCAATATAAGAGTTAACAACAGCGGAATAGAAGGAACACATGAGAACGGACTCAACCACAAACGAATTCACGTCACTTTAAAGCTTTGGGTTTAATGGTTTTACCTGAGCTCTGATGATCGGATTGTGTTTTTGGATTCTTCTCAATGTTCTCTCGGCTACATGCTTGACTCCAATTTCACTCCGACACCGGTGAACCTCGAATTCCAAACTCACTGCTCCATTTTTTTTTATCCACCCGAATCCCTCAATCTCTCCAACCTACTGTTGCCCTCTAATTCAAATTTCTCTCCCCCAATTGATTTTTCAAATCAAACTTCGCTCCCCTTCTCCTTCGATTTCTTTTTGCCCTTAAACACAGACCTTTCGACAGCTTTCACTGTCTGTCAATTTTCTTTTCTTTCCTAGTTTCTATCACTGAACCCTCTTCTCTCAATTTCCTTCTCAGTTAAAAAATGGCCTTCCTCCCTTTTTTCTCTCTAAAAGAAATGAAGCTCCCCTTGAAACCGTAGGCAGCTTCTCTTTTTATCCCCAAAATTGAGATTGAAATCCCAAGTTCCTGTCAATATCGTGCTGCCCATCCTCTTTTTCTGAAATCCGTAGCTCTCCATTTAATTCCTGAATTCCAGTCAAAAATTGTAGCTCAGGGCCATCCCTTTCCTCAGTTCAATCACATCCCTTTTCTTCCTTCAGAGCTTGGGTAAAAAAAAAATGACAGAAGAAATGTCATCTAAAAAGGTCTCTGCGTTTTACCCTTACTGCCAAAATGAAGCCAGTTGAATGCCCCTTATTTGCCCATTTCAATTTCCCTTTAATTTATCAACAGTGGACTTTACACTCCTCAATCAGGAAAGAGAACAAAAGGACTCCATGAATTGGCTTTTGAGTGGGTCCCACACCCATATTTTCAATTTCTTTTCTTATATTCTTTTCCTTAAAAAAAATTTTAAAAAAATGAGTTTGAACGTGAAATCCCTCAAAAATCCAAATTGTGTATAGCTTTAATTAAGGTAGGTCCCACACTCATTAACTTTTCATTATTATTTTTTTCATTATTTAATTTTTTTTGTTTAATTTTTTTTACTATTGTTATTATTATTATTATTGTCATTAAAAAAATAGAAATTTTAACAAAACAAAAAAACACATAAAATAGAAATACAGTAAACAAAAATAAAATACATAACACAGATCAACAGGACATATAAACAAATACTGGTCTGGCTTGATAAAAACGAACAACTTTGACACGAAAGAACAAGAATTAATCTATTATGACTAGTGAAAAATGTTTTTGATTTTCAAAAATTAAATTTGAATATAAAATCACATGTATTGAGCTTCTTAATCGGAGAATCACAGCTTAGGCTGACAAGTGCCAAATCATCATAGACCCACGAAAATTCCCGTGCTCACAATACCCTATATATCTCTATAGCACAAGATATAAAATATACAGATCAATGCCTCAATTAATATGACACATAGTGTATAATTAACACAATGTAATTACATATGTATAGTACATATAAGAATCAATGCCTACAACCTAGGGCACACCAACAAGTTTCTCCCTTCGAATCATCTGTTTTGAAGAAAAAGGAAAGCGTTTAATGGAATAATAGAGAAGAAAAAGGCACGACTGCCTTTGAGTGTAATGCAGGTTTATGAGCGATTAAGGATATTAGAACTGAGTATGGTAAAACATATAAAGGTAATAATGATAGGGACACAAGAACAGGTCAATATTTTTGGATCAACCATAATGGAGTCATTTAGAGGTTAGACACTGCCTTGATATCATGCAAATTGATAAAAATATATGTGATGCACCATCGATACACTTTTGAACTATTAGGGTCGAATCTGTCCTAAAAATTCATCAGCTACAGTAAAAATTATCGATTTAAATTTTTGGATCCACACAATAGGTTTTAGGTATTGTCGATCTAGCAGATCTGATCCTAATTCTATGAAATTGAGATAAAGAAGAAGAAACATAAAGTAAAGGAAAGATACATAAAGAAACTTGCAGAATATGTCTCTTCCAGAGACTACTGTGGAAATACACTCTCGATTTCACCATATTCATATGCACAATCTCTTTTTCTTCAGATCTGTGCTAGCAAGGTCTAATCTCAGAAGAATAGGCTCACACAAATGGAAGAAAAATTATGTTGAATTTTTACTACTGATGGCCAAATTTCAGTCTCTTTTTTCCCCTAAAATTTTGAAAGTCGATGTTCTACACCCTGTGGAACACATCTTTTTCTATTTTAAAAGAGTAGTGGGAGGTTATGACCTCCTACTTGGTTACATGTACGTAATCAGGCTAGTTAATCCAGATCATTTTTTTATCGTTTAAATCTTAACCATCTCAAAACTAAAATTGTGAGTCAATTATGAAATCCCTAATGTATTATATTTTAGTTTCCTTTTACCTTATGGTAAATTAGTTAATTAATTTAATTAAATGTGTCAATTTCATAAATTAAAATTTATACTAAACTTCATTTTATCCTAAATAAATACTAACTAATTAAATTAATTATATTCATAAAAAATCAAATAAACTAAATTTATATATAATTAATTTAATTAATTATTTACTTTATGTAATTAATTAGTTAATCAATTAATTACATTATATAAACTTATTAATTAAATAATTAGGATTTAAATTTGATTAAACCAAATATGATTTCTTTAATATATATTTGTTTAATTAATTCTACCCAATTATAAATCGATATATATGAAGCCAGAAGATCTATGTGTAAGATCCTGTGGGATTGTTTTTACATTGGCAGTAGGCATTGGGCCCACAGACTACTAGTAAGTTCTAGCAAATCATAGTAGCCTTCAATTAAGACACTTAGCAGCCCCTCTCAAAGAGATTTCTTCTGGGCAGCTGTTCTTGTATTATCCCCCGCCAATTGATGTTTGTAATGAATAGTAACAGGTATGGCTCCATCATCCAATTTTTTACTAATCACTTTTCTTGATCTAGAATGGATTATTAGGTCAAATTAGTGCCCAAATCATTTGGGTGTAGCTACGCACTTACAATCTTATCCCATCAAGTAGCTGGTGATATCATATCAGTAGGTGCTGAGTGGCATATCCTATCGATTAATTATCAACATACACATGTCCACTGGCCCACCCAATGATACCTTGTATTTGGAATCCTATTACGAACCCGTTATGACTATGTTAAAGTGTATGAGATCCTATGACATGTCATATTGATCTCAAGTATAAGGATAAAATAAGTCCTAACCAAGAAACACTTATGACGATGAAACCATATCATATTCATGTGTGGATGTATCTAGTCCCGTATGGTGTCTACATGCACCTGCATCCTTGACTTTCCAATAGTCAACTAATGTATAGGTTTGTAGCTCTATTATTCTCATGATCTAAAATGAACCTGCGACATACATTTATGATGTTAATCACTGGATACTCTGTTTATTACTATAGCATAAGACATATAATAAATAGATTCTTATCTTTATAAAATAACACAAAATGTATATAATACAAAGGATATTATAAATGTACAATATACAAAAGAATCAATGCCTACCTAGGACATATGTTTATGGTGTTATTTATTGGATACTCTATTTATTACTATAGCATAAGATATAAAGTAAATAGATTATTATCTTTATAAAACAACACAAAATGTATATAATACAAAGTATATTATAAATGTACAATATACAAAAGAATCAATACCTATGAACTAGGGAACATAAACAATCTCCCACTTGTACAAGACCTAAGTAGGCATAAACCAAATTACTATAAACCTAATATAATATTGGTGCTACGTGATAGCTAGCGCCTTAGTCAACAGATCAGCGAAATTATTCTTCATGTCAACCCACTACAATGCAATATCACCTCGATCGATAATCTCTCAAATCAGGTGAAACTTTCTGAGTACATGTTTAGATCTCTTATATAATCGGGGCTCCTTTGCCTAAGTTATGGCCCTGTTACTGTTATAACTTACCATCACTAGATTATGATCGGGGTACCACTCTTAAGTCAGTAATGAATTTCTTAATCCAATTAGATTCTTTTGCTGCATCACATACTACAATGTACTCAGCCTCTGTAGTAGAATCTATAATGGCACTTCTGTTCAGGAAAAAGACATAATCAGACCATCACAAGTTCTTATCCTCATTGGTTTCAAAGCTAACATTAGTGTACCCATAGACAGCTAACTCATCTTGACCTCCATACACTAAGGCCTAGTTTGGGATTGCTATCGTACCGCTTTCGTTTTGCTTTTCCAGAAAGTACCATTAAAAAAATAGGTTCGAATTGTGTGATATCAATTCCATAATAACCCAATTAAAACTTTTTTATGACTACTTTCTATAACCTCAATGCTACTGCTTTTTAGAAAAGTATGTATAGATCAGCTTTTCCTAAAAGTAGGTTTTAGGGCTACAGAAAGCAACCCAAACTGGCCCTAAGTAGGGATCCTTAGTTTGGTTAAGGTACTTAAGTATTGGCTTGATAGCAATCCAGTTGTTCCCACCTAGATCTGACTGGTACCTGCTCATCATGCTCAGTTCAAAAGCAACATCAGGTCTCGTACATAACCTAGAATACATGATGGAACCAATAGCAAATGCATATGGTATCACCATAATCCTATCCCTATCCTCATTTATTCGAGGGGAGTCCTTCTTGCTAAGTTTCAACCCTAGAACACAAGCAAGAAATCCTTCTTCGCCTTATCCATACTGAAATGTTTCAGAACTTTGTCTATATACGTGTCCTAACTTATTACTAGAAGCTGATGTGATCTATCTCTATAAATCCAAATCCCTAGGATCGTCTCAGCTTTACCCAAATCCTTAATCAAGAAGCACTTATTCAACCACTACTTTACCCCTTACAGTATTGGTATATGACTTTCGATTAGCAGGATGTCATCCATATATAGCACGAGAAATGTGGAAGTGCTCTCATTCACCTTCTTGTATACACAGGGCTTATCAAAATTTTGTATGAAACCATATTCCTTAATGACTTTATTAAATCTGTTGTTCTAAGACGTGGATACTTCTTTCAATCTATAAATAAATTTATCAAGCATACACAACCGGTTAGGATACTCAGGATAAAACAACCTTAGGTATATCATGTATAATCGTCGAGTAGCCTTTCATTTAGAAAGGCAATTTTGACATCTATTTGCCATATCTTATAGTCATATCATGCATTTATAGCTAGGAGTATTGTATTTTACCATAGCTACTTGGAAGAAGGTTTCATCCTAGTTAATTCCTTGAACTTGTTTGAAACCCTTCGCCACTAGTCGCTCCATGAAGGTATTTTCAGCCTTTAGTTTAAAGGGCTACTAGCATCCAATCACCTTAGCACCTGCAAGTGGATCAACCAAGCACCGTACTAGCATAAGGTCTAGCAATGTACCTCTCATTTTTGTAGGATAAACGATAGTGCCAGATAAAAGTAGTATTAATCTCATTGGACTTGATCCTTTTAGTATTAATGTTACATATGAGATTGTTTGGTTTTAAATCATGGATATGCAATCCATTAGGTAATAAAGCGATTCCATAAATAATATTATCTAACATAATAGTAAAACTACCATGGTTAATATTACAAATAAAACCCTTCATGTATAATCTAGAAAATGAAATAATATTACTATAAATCTTAGGTATATAATAAAAATATCTAAGATATAAAACTAATCTACTAGGGATTTCCAAATGTTACTCACTAACCACGAGGGCTTGAACTTTAGCTCTATTCCTGACTAAAAAATCCACTTCTCCAGATCCCACCAACCTTCTATTTCTTAGGCCCTGCTGAGAGTGAGCGACCTTTTCACAGAAGTGGGACTTCTGAAAAGAAAATTAAGTTTTTTGAAAAAAAGGCAAGTCTCTTGGGACTTGAACTAAAATGGGGTGAATGAGGGTCCTGAAGAAATTAAGGATTACTCCTTTCGGAATACCTTTCACATAAAAAGCGAGATAAGGCTCTCATAGAGAACCTTCTTACTTTGGGATCGCACGTGAACGCAGGATTAAGGCCTTATTTTTATTTGAAGATCAAAGTTGGAAAATGTGAAAACATTTTTAGAAAGAAATTCAAACTCGAATCCCTAAAAAAATGATATTTGGTGTCGCCACCTGGTTCTAAGCTCTACCAAGAATTAATTCATGATATCACTTGGATCCTAAGTTTGAATCCAAAATCGTGATCCAGATATTGGGTTCGAAAAAGACATCTACTTATCCTATTTCAAAAGACTATAAAGAAATCGACAACATTTAGGAAAATGAAGTATTTTTATTTGCAAAATAAAACCTAAGTTGATTTTAAGTTTTGGATTTAAGTGATCTTGCAAGCAATAGAAAGCATTAAAAACACATATTAGTTACAGACCATTCACATAAGCTATGCTATGGGATACATTGAATTAGTGGCGGGGATGTACAATATACATATATTTATAACATGCATAATTGCAATAAAAATAAACACCTTGCACATAAGCATACTTGAAATGCATATGTGAGAAGAACGGGAAACAATAGGTCGGGGTCATTTATTTAGGGGGACGTTTGATCTGTCTAGGTTAGTCAGACCGAAAGGTTTAGGCTGAAAGATGGTCTCACGATGGCCTCAAAACATTTTGGCTCGATTTTAGAAGGGTTGTGGTGATTGTTATTTTGGAAATCATTTGGCTCAATTTTAGTTTTGGAGACATGCAAATTTTTTCGGTTGGAAATTCGTGAAATAATTTCCTTTATTTGTTGGTTTTAGTGGCCTAAATCCGGATTCTCCGCACCGTTTTCTAGATATAAATGTTTAATACGAAAGTAAACTAAGTCGTAAATGCAAATATACAGTGTGCTAATTTACCGATATACATTGCTTTTTACGCATCAAGAAATCAAGCATAAGTAAGAACAGATTGAATAGATAAGGATAATAAAATGCATGATCTTGCTTGAAAACACCATTTTTTTGAGTAGAAACCTAAAAATAGATAATTTTTAAAGAGAAGCGGTGAAAAACCCAATTTTTTTGCTCATCAGACCTGGAACACGACGTGTTATAGAAAAACACGCCGTGTTCTAGGTGAATTCTGGAGATGGGTTGACAGTGGCAAAACACGCCGGCATGTTCTAGGAACATAGTGTGTTTTGCTGTGCAACATGATGTGTTGGGCTGAAACACGACGTGTTCTGAGGCTATTCTTTGATTTTGAGTTCCAGTGCTGAAACATGCAGGCATGTTCTTGAAACACGGTGTATGTTTCACTAGAACATGACGTGTTGTCCTAGAATATGGCATGTTATAGTCTGTCTAACTTGGAAAACTTTGTTTCGGGATCCAAAAACACTCTGGGATGTCTGGGATTTCATTTTCAACCATTTTTATTGTCCAAGAAATGATTTTCACACAAGAACATACATATTTTAAGGCATTTAAACCCAAGAAACCAATATATTCATTTTTAAGACGGTTTAACTTGTTTTAGCTTGTTTTAGTCCGGTTTAACATTCGAATTTACCCATAAACTCTCCATTTTAGCTCGGGTGCATAAAGAAGTTAAGAATAATCATAAAAGAGTCATTTTAGTTACATTTAGTCTGTTTTCTTGAAGCGTTTTCATTTTCACAAACAAAGCCCCAATTTTTGATTTATGTTACATTTTACACGTTTAAGAGACAAAATCAACTTCAAGCATGCATGACAGATGATAAATGAAATAAAGACGGGAGTTTGAGGCTCAGTAGTTACCCAAATGTCGTGTATTCTCAAGTTTGAGAGTAAAAGTTTCGAGTGCTCCATCCGTCTTCATCGAGAGACCAAAACTCGAACCAAGTGTGTTTCTTGACAATATCAGAAGCTAAGCTCAAAGTAGAGGGATTTATGACTTAAATTCTCTTCCTTGAAGCTTCTAAGAGTGTTTTTGTAAGTTT